>CM042425.1:25862366-25964866 GCA_023631565.1 Gymnocephalus cernua
CTGGGATATGAATGTTTGGGCTCTATTTATCATTAAAAGGACAAATCCGGTGCAAAATGAACCTAGGGGTTAATAACATGTGTACCGAGTCGACCGTTCTCTGGGATTTGTTTTCATGCTAATCGAATGTGACCAGTTTTAGTGCAAACCGCTAATTAGCTTATAACGCTAGTTGTCGGGGCACAGATAAAGTAAAACGAAATCGCTATTTCTACACCACTAACAAGGCTTAAAATAGCACCACACTTCCACGGTAGCATAATGAGGGTCCCTACTTGTAAACTGAAGCACTGAGAACTTTGTAAGTGTGCAGCCAGTTTATTAAAAAGAAACAAAGTTCTCAGTGCTTCGGTTTACATGTAGGGACCCTCATGCTACCGTGGAAGCATTTTGAGCCTTGTTAGTGGTAGAGAAATAGCGATTTTTCTTTACAAGCTAATTAGCGGTTTGCGTAAAACTGGTCACATTCGATTAGCATGAAAACGTATCCCAGAGAACGGTCGACTCAGTACCCATGTGTTATTAACCTCTAGGTTCATTTTGAGCCGGATTTGTCCTTTAACCATGCTAACCCACATTATTAATATTACCTACAGCTGACAGTCTCAAGAGGTGTCATTTTAGCTGAAATACTGTCAATTTCCTGCAGAGTCTGAGACAAAACCCAGCACAACCTCCCAGAAGGATGCCCTGGGTGAGCCTACGTCCTCGCCAGAGAAGGAGAAGCAGCACGAGGCGGGTGTGGAAGCTCCGGCCCGATCTACAAACCGAAGGAAGAAAAAGGTCTGCCGTCATTACAGCTCGAGGGTTTTTAATCTATCTTCTTGGATAGGCCATGGGGGGTTCACAAGATATATGCCCTGATTATTACTATGCTCTACAGATTTCCATACTGCTAAAAGTCCATGTCAAACACTGAAAATGTCAAAATCTCTCCCACAGCGTGCATCTAGCGGTGAGGCTCCAGCTCGCTCCGGCAGTCTAAAGAGAAAGGTCTGCCATTACCACAAACTGCTTTCAGCTTGATCTCACTTGTAGAACTCTCCCTTCACCAGACGAGGCATCATTTTAATAATTTAGGCGCCATAACATGCTCCTGTCTAATCTACTGTTTAATTCCTCTGCATCTGAACTGAACCACATCCGAGGATATCCACTTTAAGTGTGTGTGTGAGTGTGTGGCAGAGAGACCGTGTATAAAATGTATCCTAATGCCAACACTGTGGTCCCCCAGCAGCCAGAGGAGAGCGAGCCTGCGAAGAGGTCGACACGCTCGGCTGCCAAGTCGGCCGCTGGGAAGATGAAGGTGAGTTGGATGAGTCTGCCCGTGTGATTTCTCTTTACACCTCTCCACTGTTGGATCTGCAGACATGTCTGTCTGGGAGGCAGTCGTGGTGCTGATAGCTGCACAATCTAACTACAACTTACTTTGCCTGAGTTGGGAAAAGAACCGTGTGTGTATGTTTCTTTGCCCCGGTGTTTTCCCGCCACATGATGGGACTCGGTATCGTTAAATATTTTCAAGACCAGTGCAGATGCCTTCGCTTTGATACCGGTTCCTGAGCGATACCTCTTTTGATACCAATTTTATAAAAGAAAATCAAATTTAACAAAAAGGAAATGACATTACACGTTACGGTACAAAGGTTTAGTTTTCAGCACCTTTTGCGTTTTCCACTCAAAGCTGTTTTACGATATAAAAAATAAACCTATTTAGGCCTACCACATCTTCAATTTGTCTGTTAACACAATGGAGCTCTACGGCACAGAGGAGTAAGATGAGGCTTTGGATACACACACACAATCCGTTTTATTGTTGGTTTTAGCATTTTCATGGTATTTGTTGATAATAACAAAAATACAGAATATCACCAGACTTATCCTTTAAGCACTTTCGAACAAACTAAATAATGAAGAGCCACAAGAGCTGTGCTTCTCTCTACAACTACACGCATCGCTCTGGCTGGAAGTTTAGGGCTGCAACTTACGTCATTTTTTTATTGTCGATTTGTTTAATCAGTTACTTGTATAGTCTATAAAATGTCGATCAGTGTTTTCCAAAGCCCAATATGGCGTCCTCAAATGACTTGTTTAGTCCACAACTCGTGTATATTAAATTTACTGTAATAAAGGAGTGAAGAAAACTATAAACATTTTCACATTCAGCAAGCTGCAGTCAGAGTTTTTTCTTGTTTTTCATTAAAAAAAAAGACTCAAAACGATTATACATTAACAAAATAGTTGGCAATTGATTTACTAGACAAGTTGACAACTAATCGATTAAAAGATGAATCTTTGCTGCTCTGTGGAAATCTATTCAGCACAACAGCAGGTGGTTTGAAGTTGGCAAAACATTCCCTTATGCACCTATGACTTTGAAGCTCACATTACAACAGTCTATTTACTGAGTCTGGCTCGTCTGACAGCTTTGTTGTAGTTTTTTGTTTGTTGTTTTATACACGCTCTAATAACAGTGTAAATATCAATGTAAAATCGCCTCAGGACCTGAGGAGAATGCTTTAACAATAACCTGTATGTTCAAATGTTTTGTGGTAACTGTTTTCATATTAATTTTGTATTTTTAGTGTTTACAAGACATTTCTTTTACAGTTGATATCGCCAAATTATATCTATTATTAAATCAGTAATCCCCAGCCTCTGACATAGCGCCTACACAATGAGCCACCGTAACTTTCCACAAAAACATTTTTTTACACTACCGTTCAAAAGTTTGGGGTCTCTTAAAAATTTAGAAAAAAACAACAATGCAACTGATTTCAGCTGGTATTCTGTCTGTAATGGAGTGGACTGGAAATCTCTAAGGGACCCCAAACTTTTGACCGGTACGGTATGTACTTACACGTTTCAGTTGGCATTGACGTGTCAGTCCAAACCTTTCTAATGTCTTTCCACAGATAACCTCCACAGCAACCCGGCGGTGGAGCAGGGGCGTGGACCGCTCCCTGTACGGCTCTCGGGCATTCGCCTCCAAGAACCCCAACCTGAGTCCCATCACTGAGACGTTGTCCCTCATCAGCCAGTCTCCAGCAGCGCAGCACACTCCCTCTAGCACAGGTAAAACATGCAGCCAATAACTTGAGCTTATAGTAAGCAAACGTTAATTACGGGTTCTGCTTCTGTGCTGTTGGGTGGGAAAAAAAAAAAACATCTTTTCTTTTTTTTCCATAATGTACAACCTTTCAGAATCTATCACCGCTACATTTATTTTTGATTCCTGAAAATCCTTTTGGAGGGCAGCAATTATTGGTACAAATTAATTTCCCTGATCTAGTTTTGTCCTCCTTTCTTCCAACAGGCCCAAATCATGAGACCCACTTGAACCCTGAGATGGCTAACGACACTCAAGCGATGGGTAACACTACTGTGACTAACGCCTTGGAAGATCCTTCAGAAGATTCCGGCGCATCTCCCGACTCCATTGAAGAAAGCCCCACGGGGGGCGGCAGGAGGCCGGCAGGGCCGAGGGTCAGAGGGAGAGCACTGCAGAAAAGGAAGGTCAGTGTTGCTGACGATAGCCTGTTCTGTGAGGAGACTGTGGACCAGGCTGGAGTGAGGACAGAGGAGTCCTGTGCAGACCAAACTACTACAGACCCTCAGCCATCAAGGGAAACCCCTCTGAGCCCCACCGTACCTGAACAAGTCAACACTGAAGATATTACCCAGACCTCTGCCGATACGCACTGCACAGACTCCGATGGGAAATCAGAACGCCATGGCAGTCTGGACGCACCCTCCTCAGACTGCCCACCTTTGGCTTTCAGTTTGAGTCTGCCAGCAGAGCCGGCACAGAGAAAAGCCAAGCGGGGCAGGAGGAGCTCTGTAAACGGCTCAGTGCTACGGGAGCAGGGGCACCGGGCGGAGGAGCACCCAACCGGCCACGAAGTGGAGGAGAAGGGACAGGCAGACCAAGCAGCTAGCCAGCAGGAAAACATCAGGCCAAGCTCTGATAGCCAGGAGGTGGGGGGGGTTGCCGGTTTGGACCTCGCCCCGTGGCAGGCTGACTTTAATTTTGAGGATGTGTTCCGACCTGTCGCCAGTAGAGGGCAGCGCTCGGTACGCCGCAGCCTGAGGAACAAGTGCAATGCAGAGCAAAGCAGCAACAGTGCGGGTCTCGCCTGGCAGCCTTGGACCTCCCCCGAGTCCAGCTCAGAGGCACGCAGGAAGACCCGCGGCCGGCGGCTCACTGCGGCTCCACCTGTCCAACCTCCACTCCCCGAGGAGACACAAGACGGCGCTTTGTGAGACTGTAACCTGACTACATGAACATGAACTGAGATTAAATGGGGATACCTAATGCATTCATCACACCTTCATACATACCTACCCTGTTTTCTTAAAGTGCTCATATTATGCTCATTTCCAGGTTCATAATTGTCTTTAGAGGTTATATCAGAATAGGTTTATGTGGTTTAATTTTCAAAAAGCACCGTATTTTAGTTGTACTGCACATTGCTGCAGCTCCTCTTTTCACCCTGTGTGTTGAGCTCTCTGTTTTAGCTACCGAGTGAGACATGTCATGATGGTGACATCATGTATGAGGGCGTGCTGCGCTAGCAGCTAGGCGAGCATTATAACGTTCATCTCTGAAGTAAAGGCTGGACTACAACAGAGCTGTTTGGAGCAGTTGGTGAACAGTGTTTTCTGGTGGAGATGGGAAGTCCCTTTGGGCTTTTTCACTTTGGAAGCCTATTTACATGCACAAAAATATATATATATAACACAATAAAGGACAGGAAAAACACCAAAAAGCATAATATGAGCACTTTAATATTAAATGGAATGATTTCCCAAAGAACAGGCTGATTGTTTTATATTGGCTAAAACGTCGATGCCTTTGGTCTCTGAATTATTAGAGCTGACCAGTAATTTGTAGCCGGTTTCCCCTCTGCTAACCAAGCCAGTCAATTCACTGAGCCCAATCATCTCTGCAGACCACCATCCAATCAATATCCAACCACTCAGCTGGTAATCACAGCACATCTTCAGACACGCTCTCCAAAGTCATTGGATCGAGCATCTCCAAGTCAATATCTACTCTTTGTGCATAGAAGATGGCTGTGCTGCATTCACCATCTGTCAGGCAAGGCTGGGCAGGAGGAGGGGGTAATAATAATGGAATAGTAATGGAGGGAGAAAATGTGCCTTACACATAGAAATCTAATTTATAGGCTTGAACTATTCTGTTTATTTGTGGTTGCTAGCTTGTGATCCAAACTGACATTCAGGACAATGTCCCGAAAAAGTCCCCAGCTCATTGCATTATCTGAGCTTTTAATGGATGGTTTTAATTATATACTGTCAATAATTAATAGATATAGCAAGTCCGATTAAAATTGTCACCAAATTAGAAATAAGTGTGTGTTCTTAATGAGTTCTCTGGAATGTCTAAATGTACCTTGCTAGACTCTGATTGTGATTAAATGCTTTGGTTGCAAGTAAAGACACCTCATTAGATAAAATTGTCTTAATTTAAACGGATGATTTCGACTCATTGGAAAGGGGCTTGGTCCAGATAATAAAACGGTCACTATCTCCGCAAATGTGATTATCCAGCTGTGTGCTCAGTTCAGATCAAGAACGGCAGCTTTCCTTTCACATCAGGCAGGACCTTTCACCATAAGTGAATGCATCGCTACATAAATGATCGTTCTGATCTACATTTTGCACACAGCCAAATGTCTGGAAGTCAATTGACCTCTAACCTCAGATTCCAGCAGTCAAAGATTGAAATCAGCTCCTCTCTACTGTGGCTCCATCCATCTGTCAGAGAGGAACGGAGAGAGCAGTAACAAATTGAGTTTGAAATTCAGTTCACATAGGAAAATTGGCTCCCAGAATGATGCATGGCTGTAATCTATCCATCACTGGGTAATTGACTCGCTCCTTTTACATCAAGTCAGAGTCCACTTGGCTGAGGGACACCAGAGGTTTCTGGCTCCCAGCGTGTGCCACAAGGTCTCTTCGGTATTCCCACTGGGAGGCTGATGCACACAGTCGTACAGCCACTTGTATAGCTCTGGTTTGACCCAGTGGTGCTACTGTGCCATCTGGTGGAGGGCCTGAGGAGTTGCAGTCGCCAGGTATTCCTCCATCAATTTGATCAACTTTGAGGAGATGAAAGAAGTCACGGGAACTGATGTTATCGTCAGGAGAGCAAATAATTTACTATATGCACGTTAATTTGTGTCAAAGGGGCTTTTTTTGGGGGTGCTACTGCTGATCAAGAATCACTTCAAGGCTTGTGTGTTTCCTGTTTTTTCATAGCATCATGTGCCTATTTTGTGGCTTTTCTTCTGTCTGATTACAAAACTTGTGTGTGTGTGTGTGTGTGAGAGAGAAGGGGTGTGAAGCTGAAACCCCTGTCCCTGGCAGACGGGCATAGTGAAGACGGCTTAACACAAGAACAATGGGGTCCTTTGACCGAAAACGACGCCCCCAAGACATGTGGCCTCCAGTCACCGTGGCAACCCCCCCATGGGATAGGGAGGGGGCTGACAGCTGGAGAGGAGGACTTACAAAAATGGAGTCCATTTCTTTCCACTGAAGCGCCCCTTGCTCTGTATCTTTTCCCTCTTCTCCCTGTCTTCCTCTACTCAGTGCCCTTATGAATGTGGGTTACATCTCATTTTACAGCTTTATGTGATTGACCTTATGGGCTTGACTCACCACCTACCAACTCCTACACACACACACACACAAAACGAGTTTAAAGAGACAACAATAAATCAGGTCTTTTATGGGCTCTTGTTGCAGTCGGTAATAAGAGAGCATTGAACTCATTGACAAATATGGGCCTGAGCCACACGATTTCACACTCACTGTACACTTGATTTTATGCCTCATTGTAAAACGGATGATCACTTTCTGTACAGACACGAGGCCTAATCAGTTATTTGTACTTCCAGATTTAGAGACTTTAGTCTTTCAATTAGTTAATTAGTAGCTGAATGGAATTAAGTTGTCCCGCCGCCTCAGTCCCTTCTGTGCTCGATGCTGTGAGTCCTCTATTGTTGATGCTCAGAGGCGCGCTCTCTAAGCCCGACACAGCTCTCCTACGGAGCTGAAGACAGCAGGATGGAGGGCAACAAAACAAAAGACAGGACAACAGCAAGAGACCCTCTAGCTACTCTCAGTTTGGTTTTCTGTCCCAGTGTGTCTGCATGCTACAGCTGTGACTGGCTCAGACCTGCTTCAGACAGCTGCCTCTACATGCAGCATGCAAGGCCACAAGCTGTAAAGGGGAATTTTAGTGTTTATTTATTTTTTATTTTTTTTTTAAATGCGACAGTTCTTTGGTGAACAAGTCTGCGTTTCTCATGTACGCAGTAGGCAATGCACATTGGACACTATTGCAATGCTATTGCTCTACTGGAACCGTTTTAGCAATCAATCATTTTGTAATGGGCAAGTGCTACTTTATTTTCA
This sequence comes from Gymnocephalus cernua, assembly GCA_023631565.1. NCBI lineage: Eukaryota > Metazoa > Chordata > Actinopteri > Perciformes > Percidae > Gymnocephalus > Gymnocephalus cernua. Next base: position 25,869,813 of record CM042425.1, read on the forward strand.
AACTCTGGTTGTCATTTGATTAGTTTTCTAGCATGACGACGCACATATCTAAATTCCATGCTTTAGATTCTCATCTACCGGTAATTACAAGGTCACGAAACGTTAGAGAGGGTTTAACCTGACTGCAAGATGCTGCGCAAGTGTACAATATGTTGTTTTTTCCAGTGGCAACCTCTATATAAAAGCCAGGCTTGTTGAAGTTGGCTTCATGGGCATTTTCAATGGCATCCAATACAGGACCTTCAACATCTTTGTAAATAGCTTTGAATTGCTTTTGAAAAGCTTTCATTACAGATGGATGTACTTGACATTGAGAAAATGATTTATACAGCAGCAAACAAATATTTTCTATGAAAAGATATAGTGGAATAATGGCGCCCTGAGCAGAGAAGTGTGTGTGTGTGTGTGTGTGTGTGTGTGTGTGTGTGTGTGTGTGTGTGTGTGTGTGTGTGTGTGTGTGTGTGTGTGTGTGTGTGTGTGTGTGTGTGTGTGTGTGTGTGTGTGTGTGTGTGTGTGTGTGTGTGTGTGTGTGTGTGTGTGTGTGTGTGTGTGTGTGCGCATGTTATCTAATCTTCCCACTACTTTGGTTTGATAGCCGTTCTGACCACATTGGGGAACTGTCTGTGAGAGCCATGTAGGGGCAATCCCAGATGTATTTATCTCTATCCCTGCACTGTCATACCGTGTATCTTCAGGTCCAATTGTATCTGTATCTGCTTATTTTTTTTTATTATTTTCTTTTTTAAATAACTTCAACTTGCTGTCATTTCCCCCTCAGTCTCTCTGACTGGACCAGCAAGTCAATGGAGCAAAATTTACATTACAGGGGAAATATTGCCATTCAACTCCATTATACTCCAGCATAGTATAACAAAGTTTCAAGATTAGTAATGCTGTTTACGCAAAATTATGTTATGTAGACACATTTAAATATAACAACATCAGACCATTTTTGTCTCAAATTGAGTCGTCATCAACACTTGTTTAACAAAGACAGTTGGAGAACAATTGGATAAAAAAAAAAAACGAAATAGGATGTAGGCTCCACAGGATTGGCAACTATCATGTTTTTACTAAATGATGTACAGATTTTTAGACTTTCTACTATCTCAAATGGCTTGAAAAATATTGCATTTAGCTGCAATTAGAATAAAATCTTCCCCCGGGAGAGCATGCCTTCGGATCCCGGATCACAGCGTATAGTTTACAGAGAACACTGTTGTTTCCGAACGGCTTTAATGTGCCTTGTCACAGATTCTCCAAATCTCTGGAACTCTACTAAAGGGATGAAAACCAATTTGTCCAAAAGCAGTGGTGGAAGTAGTATTCAGAGCCGTTACTTAAGTAAAAGTACTAATACCACACTGTAAAAGTCCTTCATTGAAAATGTTCCTAAGTAAAAGTATGTATCATCATGAAACTGTACTTAAAGTAGTAAAAGTAAAGGTACTCGATGCAAAAAAGTTTTAGAAACTGCAAAACGATCCAAACAGTTCTGTCAATCAACTAAGTGTTTAACCAGCTAATCATTTCAGCTGGACTTGTAGGCCATTATATTGTTGGCTAGGTTAATTTATAATAAAACATTATATTTTATAAACTACATGTGTTTTGTGTGCAGAAGTCTTAATTTGTAAAGTAACTAGTAACTAAAGATGTCACATGAATGTAGTGGAGTAAAAAGTACAATATTTCTCTCTAAAATGTAGCGGAGTAGAAGTAGAAAGTGGCATGAAAAGAAAAGACTCAAGTAAAGGACAAGTGCCTCAAATTTGTACTTAAAGTGGCTACGTGTATCTTTCCTTTTGTGTTGATTCTAGCGCCCCCTTAGGACAAAAGCGGTAATGTTTTTACCACACCGGCTGTCCTAAAGGTCTTTTCTTTACGGTGCTGTGTTACCCACAGTAGATTACTGAGTTAGTGTTATGGGGAGGTCATATAGTCGCAATGAATGTTTTGCTCAGACAGAAAAAGAGAATAAGTTACAGATGCATCGTTGCATTTCAAGTGTGTCATACGGTAACTTAGCCTACTTTGGATGTATCGTGAGCTAAAACGGGTAACACTATCACTGTTTCATGAGCCAAAGCATTAAAGGGATACGCCACCGTTTGTTGAAATAGGGCTTATCACGGTCTCCCCTAGCTGTAGATAGGTGGGCCAACGCATTTTTTGTGCATGCATTGTTTTAGTCCGGCAGCACTGCCGCTAGTTAGCTTAGCGTAGTGAATGGAATCCTGTGTTGCCGGTTAGCATGTTGTGAGTAAAGAGGCATTAATACAAACTACAGTATATCAAAATAGCGTTCTTTTCACTCTTAGTCTCGTTTGCTGTTACAGGTCATTTATGATCATCAGATGAAAAAAATTTCAGATACATTTAAAAGTTACATATAGTCACTTTAAGTACAGTACTTGAGTAAAACGTACTTAGTTCCATTCCACCACTGTGCAAAAGAGATTCTTTCTTTTGGGTGAGATTGGGTGACATTTTCTTGGGAGCTTTCTTTATTGTCCTATAGATATGTACGGAGAGTGCTCCCGTCTTATGTCTGGATGTATATAGGCCTAGTGGTTTTTAGAAAGTGCTGTCACTGTCTCCAGGTTTCGGCTTTATCTGTATCTGTGTGCAGATGGAGGCCAGTTTAGGCGTTTTCCCACCGGAGGAACTTTTGCAATTCCTAGAACTAAAACAAATTTGGGGATTTTTTTGTTCCTCTGGCAGTATTACGGGACTTTTTTAGCTCCTACTTCAGAGCAGGGTCTTTTCCCTTTTCCTAGGTCTACTTGATTGGTCGAAGTTATAAGTCCCGCCCACTGCCAACCCAGATCTTGCAGTGCGCCGTCTGTACTTGCAGACAGAGCAACAGCGGGACATTTTTAACCATTTTCACCGTCTTATTCATCATTAAAGTCACTTCTGACAACGTTTTAAGCGAGAAATTAACTGTTTAGATTTCAAATATAGGCAGTCTTCCGAAAATCGTTGCCAAATTGACAATTTGCTTCAAAGTTTTCGGAGTTGAGAAGCTCCATAAAGAGACGGGACAGCCAGCTGATGGCGGCTGGATCGCTTGTTCGCCGGTCGGCCTGTCATCCTTATGGAAAGGGATGCCCCGCTGTAAACTAGCGGACTCTCAGACCTGTCTCGTAAATAAGAAGCTTTTAATTCGCCGTTGAAGGAATGTTTGTTTAAATATCACAACACATGTCCATCATAAGATTAACAGGAACATGTGGTTAACTGCCTTTTTGCCGTTAAACTCCACAAGCGCCTGGTCCACCGTCACACACACATGCACGCACACACACACACGGCCACAGGCAGAGAGAGAGAGAGAGAGAGAGAGAGATACCTGTTTCTCTTCGGGAGACTTGTTTAAATTATGACATAGATTTAGACATTAGATTTATATAGTTTGGCGTATTTCTCTTCTGATTTTAATTAAGACCGTTGCCGTGCTTGCATCACTTCCTTACCCCTCCTACCAGTCCCTAGGTCACTTGGCCAGTGCGAATACAAATGGAAAAAAAAATTGTTTTTGTTTATTGTCTGTGTTTCTCTGTTATGTACTCCAGCCTAGTCTTTAAACGCAGCCGCTAAAACTCCGTTATGAGGATCCCAGCAAGGCACAACAGGAACATTCTGATGGCCTCCTCCATCATGCTGCTTTGTTGTTGTATGTGGCGCTAAGGTCTAGTGACGATGCTATAAAGACCGTTGCCGTGCTTCCGTCACTCCCTTACCCCTCCTACCAGTCCCTATGGCCACTTGGCCGGTGGGAATACAAATGGAAAAAAAGATTTTGGGGGAGAGTAGTTCTTAGAACTGCTTAGAAGTGTACTTTTCCCCTAAAAAGTACAAGTACTATCCGGTGGGAAAACGCCTTTTGTGTTCTGCTTAACAGCATTGCAGATCAAAGAGACTACCAATTATCTTGACCACAGTCCCAGTTGTTTATGAAAATCATCCGAATATCAATGCAACCTGATCAATTGGAGAATGATGTATCTATATCTTTCAGTTTATAAAACAGTTTGGAAGAAGCACCAAATAAAGAACAAGAATACAGGTGAGTTCATGTACATGTAGGAGCAATCACATATTGTGTTTGAACATACATGGAGTGAGGTTTTGTCTCTAAAAAAAATGGCAGGCCTGAGGGCAAACAGTCTGCCAGTATGTGGTGTGTTACACAGGACACAGAGAGCTGCTCGCTGACATACCTGTACAAATCTCCAAAATGTCTGGGCATGTCCAAACTTGATTCAGTCGTGACCGACACAATGTGGACAAGTGTGTCTTCAGATGAGGAAAAGTAGCATCTGCGCAAACGTCAACTCTCCCAACATATTTACTTGTACTGAGAGATTTGATTAATGTCGTAGGAAACATGGAATGTATCAAAAAGGTTTGGTGGTAGGGTGATTTCACTGGACAGTACCATGAATTTTGAGTTAAAAAAAACAACCTCTAAAATTCTCTACAAAGTTCTAATGATGACAGAGTTTATTTGCTTTAATGCTTACAGTTTATAACTGAATACAAGCAGTTTTATCAGAATACAACATAGAAAATCTGCTTAGAAATATAGGAAATATTGGATGGGATAGAACAACATAATGTCATTCTGCTAAATAAAACATCACATTCATTTTTACATTTTAAATGTTGAATCCTCTCCAGCACTGCAGACTGGCTTTTATTGCACTCGTGGACAAAGACACGACTATACTCCAGACACGGCCTGACCACAGCAGGGTAGATGGTGACGTTTGGCCCGTGCGCCCTTTGTTTTGGCCCGCCATGACATTTGATCGTGCTTATTCTCCTCTTTTTTTGAAAGCGTTGTAAAATCCTTTAAATAATGACTACAAAACGTACATTTTTTTTCTGCAGCTAAAAAGCACTTCATCTGAGTGGTACAGCAATGTAAAGCACAGTGCTGTTAAACTTCCCTATTAAATTACATCCATAAGTTTTATCTACGAAGAATTACAAGAATTACGGTATTTTTCAACATCAGCATTTGTTTTTGGCCCGTGGCCTTCCATCCAGATACATTTTGCCCCTTCATGTATAAGAATGTGGGCACTTCCGTGCGCCTGGGTAGCTCACCTGGTAGAGCGGGCGCCCATATATAGAGGTTTACTCCTCAATGCAGCGGCCGCAGGTTTGACTCCAACCTGCGGCTCTTTGCTGCATGTCATTCCCCCTCTCTTTTCCCTTTCATGTCTCCAGCTGTCCTATATAAATAAAGGCCTAAAATGTCCAAAAAGTAATCTAATGTGTATCTTATATTGCTAAGAAAGCCCAACATACTGACAAAACATTAAATTAATGATACTTTTGAGCCATTTAACACCCAGGTTGTAGACTATGATTATATATGATATAGCTATGTTTACAGTTCATGCCTTTTCTTTCCTCTTAAAAACAAGAAATTGTATGTGGCCACAATTGCTTGTATATTGGTACAAAACAGGTTATTACAGTCCTCCAGAGTGTGTATTTTTTTATCATGTTGATACTCCTTTTTTTCTTTTTTCTTCTTCAAAGTTTATACTCCTGCCTCACATGAAGAATGTCCTGCTGAGTATGAGTTTTCTCCACATTACTGAAACATGCATTCCCTCTGGGCATGATGTGAGCTTTCCCTTTCTGTCTGCGTCTTGTGTAACTGCGTGGTTGACTGGTGACCTGTCCAGGGTGTTTCTCTCCCTTATGCCTGTTGCATGCTGGGAACGGTTCCAGGCCCACTCCCTCCCTGTATTTAGTAGACATAAAAATGGGGGAGAAAAGAAGAAGAAGAAAAAAAACAACAACAACGCTACACTGCTGGCCTAAATCATCAATGCTCAATGATATCCAAATCTTGTCCATCCAAGACATTCTAATCCTGCGCGGAGGAGTTAATAGAGCCGACATCCTCAACATGGTGTCTCAACAGAAAGGAGGCAGCCTGCCATTGTAAGTGGAAGACAAGAACTACAGCTATTTCTTGAAGAAATCCCTGAAGGGAAGCTCCATCTTCAACTCTGTGTTCAACAGTGTGAGCATCAAGCCAAAGGCCACTGAAGGCAGCCAGTACTTGTTCTGCAAAGGGGCCTCAGAGATTTAGCTGAAGAAGATCTATAAACTAAAGAAAAAATACGTTGCACTCATGTACCAGATTTTCACAAGGCACATTTATTTAAAGGACATGCATTCATGTACTAATTAACAGGAATAGAGGGTAGCATAAATAAATCTTTTACTAATAATGATTCTGTTGAATGTCGGTCCGTCCACAGTTTGCTCACAATCACAGCATTTCTTAAATGGATTGCTATGAAGGATTGTACAGACATTCAGGGTCCCCAGAGGATGAATCCTGATGACTTTGGTGATCCTCTGACTTTACACCTACAGCTCCATCAATCACGTTCAATGCTGTGAGAACCAGAAATGAAATTACACTCACCTCCTGTGTATTGAGGTGGCGGCAGTCTGTCTTAGAGGCATATATTTCAAACCTGAGAAAATAAACCCCAAACTATCTTCATGGATAGAAAACATGGGAGATAAGTTAGACCAGGAGTCTTCAATGTTTTTAAGCCAAGGACCCCTTAACTGAAAGAGAGACGGAGCAGGGACCCCCTACTACATATGTTGTATAAAATTATGTTGCATATTAAAGTGGGCCTACAATAACGTATAGGACGGCCTCAAGCCTTTATACATACCTTTATTGTGCATATACTAAGCTATTAAAATAATTGTTGGCATGATTCTATAAATCATCTTTTAATGTTAAACATACATGTGGCACAGTGAATCCTCATGATTAACTGTATCTTTGGATGGCTATCTTAGTGACTACCTTACCTAATAGGCCAGCAAGCCTAGCATCAGGGGGGATTTATATTTGCTAATAATATGTTGGAAGTATGTTAAGACATTTAAATTTTTTTGAAAAAACTTTCAAAAATTGACAATAATTTGGTGCCCCCCTCCCTGCAGTGACTCTGAGGACCCCCTAGGGGTCCCGGACCCCCTGTTGAAGATCTCTCAGAGCCGATCCACCCTATACGCTCACTACGCAAGCCCCCGCAAATTACACCAGTAGCTGCCACAACCCCAGGGTTTTATTTTAAGGCAATCGACACAGTGGTAAACCATTTTCCTAGCCAGTATATGGAAGCATCCACTGAGATATGTGAGCATTTTCTCCACCATTTCTTAAATAAAATAGACATTAGGGTCTATATCACACCTGTGACCAGAAATCTACTCATCTGCACTAAACCCTCTCTGCCAGAACAGTATGTCTCATTTCAAGCAAATTTCATTGCTAGAATTAGAGGAGTTAATCCCCTGCTTAAATCCATCCACCTGCCAATTACACACTGTCCCCACAAGATCTCTGAAAGAGGTATTTCAGACTTTTGGCCCACAAATTCTCTCTATTATCAACTGCTCACTGTCTACTGGCTCTGTTCCATTACTGTCCCATTCGACCTTACCTGGAGAAACCTACTAAACCCTCTTGTTTTAAACAATTTTAGACCTTTTTTTTTCAATTAAATGTTTTTAGAAAGGTCTGTTTCCTTGAATTAATCACATGAATACAGGAACAAACAGAATATGTTTTTGCAAAATCAGTCAGGATTATGAGCCCAGCACCAAAACAGCTCTTATTAAGGTTACCGATGATTTACTGCTAGCCGCTGATTCTGGGACTTCAATTAAATTTTAACAATTCTAACTTTAAAAACTGTGTTGGTATTAAGGACACTGTCCTTGGCTGATTTCGCTCTCTCTGACAGATCTTTTGAGAACTCTCTTCATCCCCAGTCCCCCTCTCATGTGGTGTTCCCCAGGGGTCAATTCTTGGTCCGATACTATTTCTTTTATGTATGTGCTTCTTTTGGGTCAGATTATCTGTAGGTATAATATAAATGTTCACTGTTATGTGAACCTCGTTACCAAAGGAAACCGTCCGTGTTGGGTGCTAAAAGAAAGAACAAACAACACTTTTAATAAAGTGTCAGGCCACTGCGAGCCTCCAGAGCACTTTCAACGCTTCTTGTCATAGATTCTCCACATATGTACAACTTTACTGCAGGGATGAAAACCATTCTTGCTAAATATGCTCCCTTCTGTTGGTATTGTGGTGGAGAACTGTCTAAATGATCTTCCATGGGTCATAAAACCATTCACTGAACCTTCGTTCCCTGGATGGAATCACCTGCACTAATAATGTTTCGTCACTTATTTATTCAGGTTATCTTTTACTTTGTCACCCATTCACAAATATAGTGGAGATAGCAGAGTGTGGCAGTTCAGTAGTTTTCTCCTGTGATGTTGTAGTGAAAAACAGAAACTCTTTCGCATTATAAATCTGCTATCAAGACTGGCCTTTTCACAGACTGTGGCACTGACTGACGTGACATTTTTATGGGACAGAATCCTAAACATGTTAAAATAATCAGTGCACAAATTGCCTGCCAAATGCAACCACAAGCAGTAATACTTGATCTACCGAGTACAATCAAGGTATTTTGAATTTCTAACATCCAGTGCACACACTTTGGCAGCGTCCAGGATTTTGCAATAAAAAGACCGTCATGGTTCAAGCATTACCGTGTAACTATTTGCACATAACTCTGTGTGTTTTCTGTCTATCAATCAACTCACTGAAGTGCGTCTGAGAGCCGGAGCTGACCTGATCAAGATCTGCAGTGGCTGGCTAACTCCTCTGTGAGCAATGGGCCAGGCTGACACGTGTCAGCCATGACAAATGAGCAGGTGTTTGGGTCGTGTTAAGTAAATGGAGTCATTATTGATGACCTGGGAGCTCCCTGTGTGTTGCCAGTATCAGTGATGACTTCCAGGCCCCCGCTGCAGTAAAAGGGGATGTTGTGATTCTGTGGGTCAGGGAAGGACTCACAGCCTCGGGGGCCAGGCTGGAGTGTCTGCCATGGCGGGGTTAAGTTGAGTTACTTGGTCTGGTGACCTCAAAGTGGGAAGTTCATTGTCTGGCTGCGTGGCTGGAAGCGTCTGTGTGGGACGAGGGAACACAGGACCTAATCTGGGGCGAAATCCTTAAGGGAACATGTTGCCTAATTTGGAGGAAAAAACATGAGGGAACATAGGGTCTAATTTTGATGGGGGGGAAATTCATAGAAATGAGGGACCATAGGGCTGAGAGGACATAGGGATGACCCCCATATCTTGAGGCTTAGCTTAAAAGGCTAGTGTGCAGTAAACAAATTAAAAAAAATAGAAAAAGAAATATAACAAATCTACAGCCAGGCTAGCGGCTATGTAAGGCAGTACTTAGGCGGTGGCAGTTCACAAATCACTTTGCTGATTTGAGCTATTTTTTTCAGTTCAGTTTGTGTTAACATCAGCATACTAACATTCTCATGATGACAATGTTTACATGCTGATGTTTAGCAGGTATAATGTTTACCAAGTTCACCATTCCCTATGCCATACAGGCATTGAACACATGAGTGCATTAGGGAACACTTAGACATTAGACATAATTTAGACCCGATAATGGTGCTAGATGGAAGGTTAAGAAATCGGCAGTTATTCCAAGTCGTCCTAAGGGGGACATGAATGTGTGCACCAAATTTAGTGGCAATATATCCAACTTAAAACTACGAATGTCAACCTCATGGTGGCGCTAGAGGAACAGTCAGGAGATCACCAAAGTCAGTAGGATTCAGCTTCTGGGAACCATGAAAGACTGTACAAAATAGTATGGCTATCCATCCAATAGTTCTTGAGATATTTCAGTCTGGACCAAGTGGTTGACCAGCCGACTGACTGCAGACTGACATTGCCATCCTTAGAGCCAAGCCACTAGCATGGATAAATATTCAAAGATAAAAAAAATTGAAATGTAAAGTATGTCAATTTAAGTATTAAAATGTCACTGTGTATATTGGGCTTCTGTGTAGGTGGGTAAGTTGTGCAATTTCAGTATAGAAATAGATAAAATTAGCATATATCTCAGTTGTAACGCAAACTACACAAGGTGAACAACCACCAAGTATATATTCCCTTTATTTATTTATATCAGCCAATAAAGTGATTGAACTGTATCCCTCATATAAAAAGATTTTCCCCCTCCACTCCATTCATAGATGCCTGTTTCCAGACAGGAAATGTGTACGTGGAAAACCTGGATGGATGAGACATGATATTATCATCCCTTTCAGCAGCAGCTTCTGTTGTCTTTCTCCATATGAAAAACACAGCAAGCCCTCCGTCATTGTCACCTGGGCTAGATACTGTTATTCCAGAGGACTGAAGGTATTTATCACCTTGAGTGTGATATGTATATGCATGTCACTTTGTTACACGTCTCTCAGGATTATCTGTGATGTTAATTTACATCAAAATGATTACATAACATGCTCCATCTGTTGCCTCTCAGTAGCGGAGGGGGGGGGGGGGGGGGGGTAGACAAGCACGCATATCTTAGCACAGACAAGAATCTAATTATTCAATTAGAGTCCATATTGAATGAATAACTGATTTACCACAGTTTACATAATAACACAGATCATTAGTGCCTCTTTAATGCAATTTACGATGACCGTGGAGGGCTCATCATTCATGGGAATGTATTTTTTTTTTGACCCCATTGCCCTGCAGTAATCTGAAAGTGGTATCATTAATATAAATAACTGTGAACTGAGCGGCTTTTAATATATGTTGCATGGCTCACATTGACGAAATCAAGGAATCACATAGTTTGCATTCACTCGGCCATTAACCAACATATCCTTTTGACATAAATCTCGCTCCTGACTCTCAATGGAATTGATTAAGAAGGTCTTCGTGTTCTGTGTCTGGTGTGAGAAAAAAAGCTCGTTGTGTAAGTGAGCACTTGGTAAAAAAAAAAAAAAGGTGGGGGTGGCCTGTGGTTGGGAGGGATGGAGAAGGAGGTGGAGGGGTGGGGGGGAGAAGTAGACAAAGCCTGCTGAGCTCCAGAGGTTAAGTCCCCCACCACCACCAGGCCTACAGGAATGTGTGAATGAGAGAGTCCTGGAGGCTGCATTGTTGTCTGTGGTGCATTCTGCTCTGCAAACACTGCAGAGCTGCCATACTCCAAGACTCTTCTGAGGCTTGGACTTGGGAAGGAGCCTGTAATGTGGGAGGTCTGGATATACAGCCAAACAAGGCATCATGTTACATGGTTGCTGTGGTGCAGTTGTGTAGTCATAGATCAACTTTTTCACCCTTAAGAAAAAGCGCTTTGATGCTGTTTAGGCAGGGTGTACACAACAAACCTCCGGTACTAATAGAAACTAAAAAGGCAAGATCATGGCCATCAGTGTCTTTTAATTATCCTCCTTCCCATCTTTCCACTTACTTTGTATCGAACAACAGTATTTTCATTATGTGTACACTCCCTGTTTTCTTCCATACTGTCTTGACTTGTCTGGTTTGTTGGCGTGTGTTTTTTGTTGCCTTAAACCGCTGCTGGTAGTGCCTTGGGGTATAACCAGAAGACTGCCAGGCTTCCATGCACAGCATTGGTGAATAATAAAGCAAAGCAATCGCTCGTGTTGCATGAGATGCGATCAGGACTACCAAAAAGTGGGTATTTATTGAAGGCAGGAAGAGAGGAAAAGGAGTGAACCTGGAAAAATGAAATGAAAAAGATCACATATTCAGCCATACCCTATACTTAAAGAAAAAGTTTATCAGTTTGCGAAATAAGCTTTTTCTCTTTTCATGCCAGTGTTAAATGAGACGATTGATGTGATGCTTATGTTTATGTGCTAAATATGAAGCTAGAGCCTGGATACAGTTAGCTTAGCTTAGCTTAGCTTAGCTTAGCTTAGCTTAGCGTTAAAAATGGAAACGGTCAAGGGTAAAAAAAAAACAGCCTCCAGCACCTGTAAAGCTCACTAGCAAAGCTCTCGTTTTTTCAACAACAAAAAAGCAGATATGGCACACAGCACATGTGATATAAATGTTTTTTAAATTGAAATAGGCCAAAGCATATTCAACAACATAGCTGTAAGTCTAATACAAGTGACCACAAGGCAATGACAAAAATGTCTTTCACATGCAAAGGTGAAAGACTTCAGCACCGGACAGCGCCAATGAGGCCACAATTAATAACAATAATACATCCAAAATGTGACGACAACAAGACGTGCACACTCCATATGCATAATCAGACAACTGTGCATTGGTAACAATGTTTCGGATGAAATGGCTATCAGAAATTGAATTATTAATATCCAAAATGCAATGCATTTAGCCTATGCCTGTTTGCAATAGAAAAAATAATCACTACGATTTTACAGTTAGTTTATTTTTCTATTGCAAACAAAAATAACTTATAAGCCAACAACATACATGCGTACAATGCTGTGCATTGGTTATAATGTTATGGACTAAATGTCTAACACAACCTCAGAAATGAAAGAATAATATCCACAGTGAAGTCACAACAAAAAGTGCATTCACCCTATCCTTGTCAACTGTGCACACATGGTGTGAAACAGACTGGCTATCATCACAATCTTAGCGATTATATTTCTATTGCAAACAAAAACAACTTTTAGACATAACATAGCCTGACGTGCGCAAGCACACACACCAGACACCCCCCAGCCCACACATACAAACACACATAGACACACACACACACACACACACACACACACACACACACACACACACACACACACATGCACACACATACACACACACACACACACACACACAAACACACACACACACACACACATACACACACACACATAGACACACATCACACACACACACACAGGTCATACAACACAAGCATGCAGTCAGGGATTGGATTGGTAACAGAATGGCTGGTTAATAACTTTTTATGTACAAATACAAATGAAAGAAAACCTAAGTGGGGCTATAGAATCCCCTAGCCCCGGTGTAGCGCCGTGCCTTTGCTGGAGCCAGCAGCCGGTTAGTTTGGCTTACTGTAGCATAAAGACTGGAAACAACTAACCTGGCTCTGTCCAAAGGTAACAGAACCCACTTACCAGCACCACCAGATCTCACTCATTACATCAACGCAATATATCTTGATTATAAACCACACAAAAACTGTGAACAAACAACAAATTTGATTTTTGATTAGGGGTTGTATATCAGACTATCCTTGACTAGGACCAGTTGCCAGGCAACCAGCAGAGACTCCAGGAATTGACTGGCGCCAGCCAAAACATTACACAGTGCACAATCCTCTGTAAAACAGCAAATTGTTGATTTTACACTCCAGCTTTTATATGGAAAAAAAAACAAATGAGATACAACATGTTAATTAGTGAGCCTTAGAGGTGCTGATGACTGAACAATAGTTTCACGCTTTAAAAAAAGTCAGCCTTTAAAGGATTAGTTTGTAATTTTGAGAAATACGCTTTCTTTCTTTCTTGCTGAGAGTTCGATAACAAGGTTGGCATCACTCTCATGTGTGCACAGTAAATATTTAGCAGGAGCTAACAGCCAGTTAGCTTCACTTAGCATAAAGGTAAAAAGGTAAAACATTGTTCAGTCAACTTTTATGTCTGCGCTTCAAAAAGTACCAGGAACTGTCCACAACTTTTGCAAATGGAAAACCAAAAAAAGAGCGAGTCAAGTGGAAATGCGGCAGTGGGTATTCCTACTACTACTACTTCCAGGTGCTATGCACCTTTTAAGATGTAATGAACTGCACACTGCCCTCAATTTGTTTTTGCCTATTGCTTACACACAAAAAAACAAATGCTTAGACCAAAGCCTCAATACCTAAACTTCTTGTAGCATACCTTAAACACAGTGTTAACCATAGCTTAAACACATTGTCGACTTTGCACTTAGTTTGCCATTCTGTAACATACTCATTGCGAAACACTACACACGTTTTCTTACATTAGTCACTTTGTTCAAAAACGAAATCTCCTGTTGTCATTGGGAAAGCACTCTGTTTAACATGCAAAACTCATCTGGCAGTTGTAGGCACTGACGTACACACCTGAAAACAGAACGCCAGTCGGTCTGAGCCTCAGCACTACAAATAGGCCTCAGGGAAGCCATTTTGAGAACTTTGCAAGCATGGAGGCAATGCGAGTCAGAGTAAGAGGAGGACAAAGAGAGAGAGACGAGCCAGACGTGGAAGAGACATCGCCTGTGATGTTGACGAGGTCTTGTGGCCAGATCCGAACAGAAGGTGGGATCCATAAGCCCCCCTCCAGCCCCCCCACAACACACACACATACACATACACACACACACACACTCAAAATAAGTATGTTTTTTTTTCCCCCAATAGCAATTTATCCATTTTTTTTTACTTTTGTTGGTAAATTTGATGATGTTTGATTCTATTTTTCTTTATTTCTGTAAGAATGTTTTTTTTGTAAAAACTCTTGTTTGATTACTGCAGAAATTCTACTTTTGAGTTTTACAGACTGAGTCTGAGAAAATAACAATAGAAACACAAAGACTGCAGTGTTTTCTATAAAGCCCATCAGCGTGTTGCTGCTGATATGAAGGAGTCATTCAAATGGTGCTTGTGTGTATGGCTTTGTTGCAAGAATTTCATTTTTAGAAAGGAGTGTTAGGTTTCCATTGCAGTGTTTCATTTTGGCGTAGATGGGAGTTGTTAATCTCCAAGTGCTATGTCTGACTGGCTTGTGTGTAGAGTTTTGACATAACGAGCCAAATTCTGCAAAAAGTGTGTAAGCAATAGGCAAAAACTGTAATATTACGTTGCTTGCTTGTTGTTGTCTGGCTTTAGACATTGTATGTATTGTTGTATGCTGGTTGCCTGTTTTTTCTGGCTATGAAGGTTTCTTGCCCTCAGGTCTCTCTGGAAATCTTGAACTCGAAGAGACTACGTGATCAATTAGGGCCACCTTGTGAATGCCTTTAAAACTAAGAAAACTAAGAAAATGAATGTGTCAAGGGTTTTCCGCCTCAGCACTATTGATCACCGTGACTTGTACCTCCTCTACTGTACTTAATAGTGTTAAAGTCAGAGCTATTTGTGCATCTTAATGGCCTTGTCAGAGGCCCCTGCTTGAAATGTGCGTACACTTCAGACGACTGTTAACCACAGCAGGACAATTGATTTGTCAAACAGAGTAGTTCTCTGCGTTTCCCACCCTGTCTCTCCACCGCTTACCTCTGGTGTACAAGTGTACTCTGTGGCACTCTTAAGCACTTCTGGGTTCAAGTGAAGGAGGTGGCGTTTTCAGGGAGATTTCAGACAGGAGGAGTTGGCGGGAGCACGAGAGGAGTCTGGCAGGACTTTTAGCTCAGCGCCGACAAGCTGCACTTCACCTTCCAGCTGCTCTCTGTCCCTTTGGATTCAAGGCAGGGGAGGGAGCAGGGGCCACTGGGAGGGAGGGTGGGAGGAGGAGTTTGGATGGTTGTGGGGGTCACTGGACGGGTGGGGGCACGCTCTTGGGCGGACAGGCCCTGGAAATTTCCGTTGTATGTTTCAGCGCTTTTCAGGATGGGAGGGGTTTGGAGTTGGAGTTTGGGTTGGGGGTGTGTGGGGGGGGGGGGGGGGGGGGGGTTTAGGGGGGTGGTTGGGTTGGGGTTTGGGGACTTGGCAGCCAGCCAGCCACAGCAGGAAGCTTGCTAGTTTCACACGGACAAAAAAAGCAGTCCTGGACACTGAGTGCAGCACTCCAGTCATATCACCTAAAAAAACAGGAACTCAGAAATGTAGGCTGCACGGGTGGTGGCACACATTGACTGCTACTTACTCACAGCTGCTCTCAACATTCATATTTCTTGATTTTATTGACCAAGTAAAAGGCATCAGCTGGAGAGGATGCATTTCCAGTTTTCCCTTTTCACTTCCAGACTTCCATTAGATAATGTCTTATTTTTATGTTCCCCTCATTTCACCCTACATACACCTGCCTTTTCCACAATACGGAAGTAGCCAAAGCTGCCAAGGATCCAGAATAGGTTACTATTGAATAGGTTATGTGTCAAGAGGCCTTGTGTACTTGGAAAATGTCCCCTCAGCTGGACACAATATGTAAACATCATCATTTACTGAACCTAAACAGGCAATATATCATATCCTATTTTAAGTACACTTCACAATAGGGGATCTGACATGTAACTACTAAAGGATTTAAAATAAAAAACTACAGCAAAACCTATTTATAGGCTGTGTGAAAACTTGTTCACTCAAAATTAAAAATGCGGTTACAAAACCACAACAGCAACAACAATTAAACAAGCATGGTAATTGTAGCATGAAATGTTTTTTTTTTTTTTTTAGACCGAAATAAATGCCGTAAGTTTATTTGGCTTGGCAAAGGTCCAGCTGTTAAACCGGAGGAAAGTAAGAGCAAAGTAAGAGTCAGCAGACCCGACAGCAGGCCGGGAGAGCAGGAGGTGTTGCTGTGCATCAGGTGGACGGGGTGTGTGCGTGTGTGTGTGCGTGTGTGTGTGTGTGTGTGTGTGTGTGTGTGTGTGTGTGTGTGTGTGTGTGTGTGTGTGTGTGTGTGTGTGTGTGTGTGTGTGTGTGTGTGTGTGTCGGAGAGGGGAGGGGAGGGTTGGAGGAGGCAGGTGGACACTGGTGCTGGGGGCTCTGAGCCCCTAGCAGGTGGATGCTTAGAGAATAGAATTTTTTTTAAAAGGAGGGATTAAGGGGATGAAAGGAAGCTAAGGATTACTTGTCTCCTTTTCTCCACCAAAGACAGAATACCAGCCAAGGGTCTCATACCAAAACATTCATTTGTGGGTGAGGGCAAAATGTATTTCCCAATGCAAATTTTTCATTTTTTTTTTGTTTTTATTAATTATATAGATGATCAGAAACTATTCGTATTTGGGGGACTGATGTTTTAAAACAGGAATTGATATGTGAGATTCTCCTTTATGCAGTGTAGCAGTGGTACCTGAAAAGGCACATTTTAAACATAAATGCACGTTTTAGGGATGCAAATAACTGTGATTTTAATTATTGATTAGTCTATGATTGATTTTATTTTTTAGAGTGTAAACAGCAACTTTTTATTAAGTGAGCTTAGATTTGTAGATTTTTTTTTTGTTACCTTTGGATAGAGCCAGGTTAGCTGTTTCCCCCTTTTTTCCCCATCTTTATGCTAAGCTACGCTAACCAGCTGCTGGCCTTAGCTTCGTACAGACTTGAGAGTGTTATCGATCTTCTCATCTAACTCGGGGCAAAACAAATAAGTGTATCTCCAAAAAAGTTAAACTATTCCTTTAAATGATTAATCAATTAAAATAATTGTTGACCATTTCTATTCTGTCAATCAATAAACAGACTCATCGTTTCAGGTGTGGTATGTTTTCCTTGTTTGAAAATACTTTTTTGCAGCACACATGACCGATATACTGTGCACAATTAATAATTATCCCATAACAATTTGTAACATCTAAAAAAAAAGGACCGTTAACTCCATTAAGACTGTGTGTGAATTAAGATGAAGTGAATTCCTCCAATTACTGTAGAAGTTGACAGCACTCATTTGGAATAAGTAAAAGTCTTCAAGTTGTGCCTCTACCTTCATTTTTCTGACTGAAAATCAATATGATCTTATCACAATTACAGTGAAATGACTCCCTACTCCTCCATCCTCGCGCGCCACCCCGGTTAGTTTGTTTCTGTTGTTGTGTGTTGGTGAACAGATCATGGCACACTGCATTATTTATTCATGGCTGGGAACGATAGATGTTCGGCAAGCTTCTCCTGAGTATTGTCCATCTGTTAGCTGGCCTACTGTACACACTAATGTAATATGTGAGTCCTCAGGAGGCGTACTAATAGCCATTCATGTGTTAACGCTTCACACTATTTATCTGTGTAATAACACCACCGTTAATTATAATTAGTGCCTTGTCGTTGGTATGTGATTTATCTGTCCCTGAAGAAGTGCAAGACAAACAGCGAGTAAAGTGTGACCTTACTGATTTTATTTGATCACCACTGTGCTGACAGCAGTTCACCCTCTCACAAGACACCTCTAACATGGGAAAACCTCAGGTCTAATTGCTCCCTATAAGACACTCTATAATCCGTCTCTGAGGACTGCTGTACACATCATTTTACACAAAGCTGCAGATAATTTAATTTCCACCCAGGGAGCTTTCAGCATTAGCCTGTAATAGAAAAGGAAGATTGCTGCCAGATTTCCAACACGAGTGCCTCTGTATCACTATGATCATGAAATTGAAGCAGCAAAATCGGTTTTCCTATATTGATTGTTTTTCTTCGGAAAAGAAGGCTGTACTTAAGCTGCTCAAATTTCCCCAAGGCAGATTCATGAATTACGGGACAACGTGTGATCATTTATCAATCCTTGTGCAGAACTCTGTTTTTAATATTCTACAACATATTAGGCCTAAAAGTATCCCTATTGCCTATATTATGTGCAACATACTTTTCCATTGAGCACAGTGCAGATTTAAATGTGATACCTTTACATTATTTTGCTTCATTTGTCACCAGATGCCGTAATTTATGTTGCACTGAGAGCTGTAAAAAAAAAAAAAAAAAAACTCCTTTCTCCAAACATAAATTAGAAGGAAAATGTCTTAGACTCAGCTGTCATTTGATGAAATTTAACAGAGTGGATCGGCTGCAGACAGTTTACATAATAATTTTTGAAAAGATAATACTCTGTTTCACAGTCTGACGAGCAATGCATTAGAAGACTACTATGCATAGACAGATAATAACATTCTTTATCGTTTACTGTAATACTCCAGATAGCTTTACACTGCAACATCTGATCATCTCTGGGGACTGGATCTGTGTGGCTCTCTTCCCATCTTTATCTTAAAAAACACACAGCTGCTACAATAGACTGCAGTGTGGAGGTGTGTCTCACTTTGATCTTTAAATACCCTCAAACGTTAAGGCATCATTGGCTATGTTTTTTTTTTTTTTTTTACAACTGCTGGGCAAAATGCAGACGCTCCCTTGAATCTCACCCTATGTAGATGTAGTACAGCAGAGAATGCGAGAACACCTATCCTCTCTTTTTCTTTTTTTCTTCCTCCAACACCACCACCATCTGTCCCTTTCTTCCATTTCATGTGCTCAAGCAATATCCACACCCCTCTCATAGCAACAGCACAACGCCGCCGCCCCCCGCGCCTTGCAGTGAATTTTTCTTCCCCTGGATCTTCGCCTCGCACTATGCAGACGGTCCCTTGGCCCTGCCTGACGGTTCACTGTGTTCCCCCCTCCCCCACCAGCCGTGCTCCTGTTTCACTCAAAGATGGCGTCGGCTCTAGAACCCCTGGTCTGTGGCTGCATTTTTAGGCTTGTTGTTGTCTCCGTTTCGCACTGTTTTGGCACCTTCTCCTCGGCGGCTCGACACGAAATCCCGGTGAGTAGCAGCGGAAGTCGGATGGGGGAACATGAGATTTTGTACACGGTCTCCTTTACCCGAGCTTCCCTCGGAAACCAGAACCGAACCAGCTCGGGCTTTCTGGGGAACCGCGAGAGGTAGAGGGAGAGAGGGGTACGAAGGGATGATGATCGCGGAGGTGGGTGGGGGATACGGAGGGGGGAGCCGAGGCCTAGCTACTCCGCTCCAGCGGCCTTGTCTTCACCGCACCGCGGGCTGTAACGTTACGTGGGAGGGCGGTTGGTTTCTAGGGAGGAAGTCAGCGAGGTGGGGACCGCTCGTAGGTACGCGTCTAAGCAGGCAGAAGCTCCTCGCCCATACCAAAGGCTGAGAAGGAGGCCGTAGAACATGTAATACTGCAGAATCCGCGGCTATGATTTCTTATTTTTTGCACTTGCCCGCTAGCCGAGATGGCCGTCTGCAAGTTGCATTGTGCCTATTACAAGGCCGCGATCTCACGTTAATATCTGAATGACATTCAAAATGGTATTATTTGCTCGGTTGGCTGCGATGTGTTGGTTAATATTGTCTGAAATATCGGTCGAAGGGGGAAACGTTGTCTTTTTTTTTTTAGCTGAAGCGCTGGCTAACCCCTCGTTTCATGCTGTTTACGTTTCAGGTTAGCGACCAACGTTAGTAACATAATTGTAACGTTAGCTCGTTGGTTAGCTTCTAACGTTAGCTTGCTAAACAACAGCAGTTAGCGGGAAGGCTTGTTGTCAGACACTTAGCTGCCCAATATCATATCAGTGAGAGTAAACAGCACCGCAGGAAACAGTTTGGCAATGCGGCAATTGACTAAGCTTTGATTTTTAGCTAGCCTCTCAGCTAATGTTTGCTAACGGTCTGTGTTTTGACTGCATCGTGTTTACCTTAGCAACCCAACGAGCCCAATGGGCAACTTGCTGGTGTAGTTTTTAGGAAGATGTTGTTCATCCTTTTATTCCTTCTCATTTTTACCATTATATGAGACACCTGTGCAATGTCTAGTAGTTGTTAGAGGTTACGTACGTTACCTGTTTGTTTTGTACTATTCTGGCTGTGTATATCTATATAATATGAGAAGAGTATGGTTGTTGTTAAGTGATTCCTCTTTTTTTTCTAATTTTCAGTTTGTTAGTAGTGCATTGTCAAACCTCATAGTGCTTTCTAAGGGCATGCATGGCTTTGTTTATACATCTGTGTGAAGGCACAGTATGGTGTGTCAGTGTTGTTTTCTCTCTCTCAAACTCATCCTTTACCTATACTTAACTTTGTTGCAATATTTTTCCTACTTTATCAAAAGGTGTCACTTGTTTTCTGCAAGGCTTTCCTAACCTTTGATTCTCTGTGTGTTATTTTCTTTTTCTGTGCAGGGTATGTCAGCTACCGAAGCGCAATAGGCAGACGATCAGTCGTGGTTGCTCCCTGGGGTGAGATATCTCTTCCGTCCCAGAGCTGTGAAGCTCAGACTGCTGGAAGAGTAAAAGACAGCGAGAGCAAAGTAAAGACGAGGACACGTGGATGCAGAAAAAAAAGTCACCATCCTGTGGAATGTTATAATCTTCAGAAAACATTTACTGTATTGCCCTCACCATAATCATTGAAACACTAATTTCTTGGAGACCATGATCATCGTTCACAACTCGCATTGAGAATTGGCTAGTTTGCCAGTGGCAGGAAACTGACTGAGCAGTTTTTATTGTTCGTGTATAGGTACTTTGCGACAGGCAAAGTGGGAAACACCGTATTTTTTGAAGGCCCTTCTTATTGTCAACATCTGCTCTACCCTACATTGTGTGCATTGGGAGTTTAAGTTGAGAACAGACCTGCTACTTCCTCCACTCCCCCTGCTTCTCGCCAGGGACCTTCACCTGGCTGGGAGTGGGTGGTGGGTGGACTGCATTTTACCAGGTGGAGTGTTGGCTCAGGGGGTTTGTGCTATGGTCAGCTGCTCATTACCGTGCTGCTCATACTCAGCTTCTGAGGGACTCTCTGTGCGACCCCAGGACAAGGGATAATACGCAGGCAGGGGGCAAAGAGGAGGAGGCGGCGCTACGGCGCAGGCCAGGTGTTTCCTTGGCTTACAGTCTCTTTTTTTGTGTGTGTGGTCATTGCGGTAAGGCCTCAGGGCCCTTGTACCCACCCAGACCGCAGCCATGGTGAAACTGGCCAACCCAATGTACACCCAATGGATCCTAGAGGCCATCAAGAAGGTGAAGAAGCAGAAGCAGAGACCATCAGAGGAGCGCATTTGCAATGCGGTCTCCATGTCCCATGGTCTGGACCGCAAAACGGTTCTGGAGCAGTTGGAGCTTAGCGTCAAGGATGGTACCATCCTCAAGGTCACCAACAAAGGTCTAAACTCCTACAAGGACCCTGACAACCCAGGGCGCTTGGCTCTGCCCAAGCCCAAAGGTAGTGGCAGCTCTGGAGGAGGAAGTGTTGGAGGAGGAGGCGGAAGTGGTGGAGGTGGAAGTGGTGGAGGTGGTGGAGGAGGAGGAGGAGGAGGAGGAGGAGGAGGTGGAGGTGGAAGTGGTGGAGGAGGAGGAGGAGGCGGCGGTGGCAGCAGCAGCTCTCACTCTCACTCTCATTCGGGGAAGAAACCGGGACTCGACTGGAACAAGTTGATCAAACGGGCACTGGAGGGGCTCCATGAGCCTGGCGGCTCCAGCTTAAAGAACATTGAGCGCTTTCTCAAGTGCCAGGCTGATGTGGCAGCCTACTTGTCGGGCAGCGGCTCCATGGGGCCCGGCCTCTTCCACCAGCAGCTGAGGGTGGCCCTGAAGAGGGCCGTGGCTCATGGACGCGTGGCCAAGCAGGGTCCTCTGTTCCAGCTCATCAGCCGCAGCAGCTCCCTGGATGACGGCACCGGGACGGTGTCTCTGGAATCACTGCCACCCGTCCGCTTGTTGCCCCATGAGAAAGACAAGGTAATGTCTCTCCATGTACATGTGCCTCACACATACATGTGAAGCTGTGTGCACGCACCTCAGACTTACACAAATGCACACATTGATAAAATACATTACCTAGTAAACACCTGGTCACATTCGTTATGGGCATTATCGTCAAATAGATATCATAATTATCATTTGGATGTTGATAGCAAAGGTTTTAGTATATATACATTACGCTTGTAAAAAAGATAAATGGGTGTAAAGCACTTTGGTCTGATATGTCTGATAAGATCACGGATATCCTGTTGAAACAACAACTGTAGTTGAGGCAATTGTGACAAGACATGCGATGTGCTCCCCAGTTCAAACTTTTTGGAGCAAGAGAAAGAAAGTGAGTGTGAAAACACCCTCTCGTGGTCTTTTTGGCAATCCACCCAACATTCATTCTACTTACATACTCTGCTGCACACCCAGTTGTGTCCCGATGTATCAGCTGGCAATATACCCAAGACCATGTTTAAATTGGTCATGGCCTACAGGCCTGTAATTTAATGCAGCACAGGATAGACTTTTGACTGTGTGAATTTTAGTCGTGAGTTTTCATCCAGCATATGGTGTAGTGGTTTACACCAGGTAGCGCATGGCAAAGTCATTTTAGAAGTGGCTGAGAAGGGTTGAGCATTGTGTGTGTAAGATCAGACAGACTACCAGCGTGAGGATCTTTTCCAAAAACTGGAGTCTGCATCTCTCTCTGTGTTTAAGCCACAGAGGAGGTCAGGGGAGAGAGTCGTATGGCTCCCAGCCTCCTGTAGGGAGTGTGGACCAGCTGCAGGGCTGCTCCCTGTCAGGGGATGGGTGGGTGGAAGAAAGAAAGAAAGGAAGCGAGGGAAGGGGAGGAACCCAGACAAGTGAGAGAGAGGTGGTCTGTAGTGGTGCCAAAGGAAGAGGCCTGGATGACGCAAGCTACAGGCCTCTGTAACCAGAAAGGGAGACAGAGGCAGAGATGTAGAGGGAGAAGGAAGCGAGAGAGACAGAATGAGTTAGAGAGAGAGGGAGAGGCAGACATGCAGGCGACAGACGAGAGAGGGAACACACCCACTTTTGTAACCTGATCAGAGAGAGCAGCCGGCTGCTAACCTCTACTTCTAAGGGCCAGCGACATGTGTACACACACACACACACACACACTCTCTCACTCGCATATAGAACCATACAATTGCATACAAAGCGAGAAACACAGAATGGCACACAGACATAAACACAAACAGAGTGCATTCTGGCATGAGACCACACACCCACACCAGTCACCATGTCCTAAAGCATCCGCTTCAGAGGCCTGCAGATGAAAAAAAAAAAAAGCATGCATTCTAACAACCAGCGTGTAAATAAACCGGTTGGAGCCACACACTACTATCCGCCACTCCCATGGCCCATCATTGGCTCAAATGTCAGTTAGGTTATCAGACCGCTAGTAGATCTGCAGGGCACTAGAGCAGCCCTAAACACTGTTTTGACTGGCTCCTGGCTTTATCTGGCCCCTGTGTGGGTGCAGAAGCTCCTGGTAAAGATGTCCACACACACGCACACACACTCTCACACACACACACACACACACACACACACACACAGTAGGATTATCCTAGAGAGCAGGCTGGAGTCACATGAGGTCTGCCTAACACAGTGACCTGCTTGGCTGCAGATGGTCAACTCTGAAGACGAACAGAGATCAACCTCCTCGGCTAGTGAACGGCCTGCTACTCTGCCTCACGGCACCAAATGAAAACACAAAGTAATGCACGCCTCAGTGTGAAAACAATGTTTGTACATGGGGTGAATTCCCTTTTTTTTTTATGTAACTTCACATTGCACCAGTAAATATCAGTCAAATTCAAACTAAATATTGGCAGAGAGTGAATTTTAGCACCCTGTTGCTTCAGTGAATGTTTTTTTTTTTTATCAGTCAAAGATTAAGATGTTGTTGTTTGTGAGTCTCATTTTCAGGCTAGATGTGGCATGGAAAAACCGCTGCAGCAGTCAGAAAATTGACATTTGTGTCTGTCATTCAATCACACAAGCCCGTTTACTCCTCCTCCCCCGCTTCTTGTGATGTTGCGTTCATATATCTCTCCAGAGGAAGCAACCTTATTGCTGCTCAATCATGTCTGTTTTCCGAGTGACTGTTGGCTTGTTCTTGATGTATGTGTTAGTCTGTGCCTGTGCCGAGTGGCATTATGCATCAGTGGGATAGAAAGAGTCGGCGTTGCACGATCACTCTCGTCCGTTCCCCTACTTCTCCTACTCTTCCGACGGTGCATCATTGCGGTATTGCCCCGCATGATTGCTGACGGTTATGATTTCCCAAGGAAGAAGGCACAGGGGGGAGGAAAATCAAAACAAATGGCTAAGCACTGGCTTTGACCCCATTTGCGGGGAGATTTGTGTACTCAACATGCTGATGTTTGTGTCAGAGCGCTCCATTCAAACGGGATCCCAGACCCTATTTCTGTCTCACCCTAATAGGGTGCCATTGCCAGGTCATGAAGGGGGAGGTTAATGGGGGAGTGAAGTCAACCAGGGGTCATGGATATATAGATGGCAAACCTCATTGCCTCCCTAAGCACCCGTTAGCAGTATGAGGCTACGGCCATTAGATGCGATGGGGTGATGCTGAGCCTTTGTGTGTATATCCGTGTGGTTATATAGTTGTGTGTGTGAGTGAGTATGATGTTCATCCCATCATAATAGGCAAGAGCAATCTCCCTGCCCCGCGGTTGCCCTCTCCTCAACAGCTGGAGCGGGGTGAACCAGAGTTCTCGATGTCGGCGTGCGGTGTCACGGCGAGGACGTGTGAAAAAAGTGGCTCGTGAACAACATAGCAGCACAGTCACAATTTCTGCTTGTGCACGGTGTTGTGGTTGCTGCGAGTTCCCTCCAAAACGCCCCACTGACCCCGTAACAGGCTAACATTCTGCAGCTAATGGTTGCTTTGCTGGTAATGGTTGTGGAGCTGCTACATTAGCTTATTATGAACCGTCATGGATATATTTATTCCACTTTTCCACTTTCTGATCAACCCCCTCCTGTCTCTCTCCCATCACACGCATTACCTCGACTTGTGTTGGCTCAAGGTGAAGACATCATGTGTCGTCACTCAGATGGCCGTGAATACAAAATGCCCTCAGACATCGATTATATGCCTCGGGTGCAACCTGCTTCTTTTTCTCTCTCTTCCCTTCCCATCCCCCATCATGTTGTCATCACAGGAGATGGTTTTGTGTGTTCGCAGGATGGATGGAAACATTCCCAGGATTCGCACCACGCCACAGAAATGCTGGGGAAAAGTTGTGTGCAATGAAATGGTCTCCCTTGACTCCCTGTTGTCAAACTCGAATTTCTGATTTGGGACTGATCCGTTTTTTTTCAAGGAGGAGGCGAAGCTTGTAGAAATGCTTTATTTCGGCCTCCATTTCCTTGTCAGGCATCTGTTGTTTCCATTCTGCCAGAGCCCTCAGTTGACCCATTATTAGCCCCCCAAAGTTGAAAGAGCTTGTTCCACTCTCTGATGGCACCAGCTTTAACCTCATGCTGCGCTGCTACCACAGACCCAGTTCTTGTTTGACATTTAGCGGTACACACCAGCAGAGAAATGGAAAAACTAAAGAGCATTCATTTATTTAAAGGGCCAGTTCACACAAATCGTACTGGACATATTTTCTTTTTTTCCCCTAAGGGATATCTTGCCACTTGTGTTATGTGTGCATTTCTTATGTGATATCTGCCTCTCAGAGCACGGTGCTCGTAGTAGTTAAAAATGACATTTAAACTGTTTCCAGAAACGGTGTCCTGGAGTTACTCAAGACAGTCATGGATGTATTATAAGAACTGGATACAGCGTTTGAGGCGGAGCCCCGTTCATTCCTATGAGAGTTGCTCAGGGGAGCATAAAGCCATCATCGGCAAAAATGACCCGGATGATCGGCACTACTTCGCACTGTGCGGCCCATAGAGCGCGCGCACTAGAGACCTCCGCACCCGGAGCCGGCCACTTCAGGTTTAGCACGCCGCTAACTTGAATGGGGATTAAATGATTCAATCACGCGGCTCTTCTAGACTTTCCAAATGTTGTCAGACTGAATGGATCAACTTCTGATATTGAAACGAGTCATTTCGCGGGGCTTATGACACACTTATGATTAAAAAAAAAACTGTCCATAGTGAGCTCTCTGTCTGTCTTATCACAAAATACATGCCGGCCAGTGTGTTTATACAGGGTGTAGTCTTAGCGCCAGCCATCATTTGCCTATTTCAGTGAAGGTGTTCCATTTTGACCCTATTGGCTGCAGAAGAACGACCAGAACAGACGCTGCGAGCCATGAGCCTATCGAAACCGCATTAGCAGCAGTAGTGTCAGCGCTCATGGGGGAAGCACTCACCTCGAGCTCACCAGTGGCTGTGATGTGAATGGCATTTGGCACGGGAAGTGTAGCTGTGTGAGGCCTTGCGTATGGCTAACCTCACCGCCCCACAAATAGAGCCAATGTGTTGAGCAGCTGTGGAAGTGACGGCTGGAGCACGGCCAGCCCCGCTCCGTTTGATGCAGTGATTTAGCTTTGTGCTCCCTGGCTAACCTCGACGTTAATGAAGGGTGATGCTTGGCTGAAAGGGAGCACACGTTGGCACAACACGCGGT
The DNA here is from genome assembly GCA_023631565.1 of Gymnocephalus cernua. NCBI lineage: Eukaryota > Metazoa > Chordata > Actinopteri > Perciformes > Percidae > Gymnocephalus > Gymnocephalus cernua. Next base: position 25,896,770 of record CM042425.1, read on the forward strand.
CTTCCTCGGGCTGTTGTAGATGTCAGATTCAAATGTAGACCGGTCACTTTCGAGTCATTCCCAGGCCAGCGAGGCCACAGGGATTTCAGGTCTTCTACCTGTCAACTGATGTCACTTAAACAGTTGAGTTGAGGTGTGTCTCCTGACTGTTTGTGCTTAGTGCATCCAACGACTACAAGTGCAAATGTGTTTTGTGTTGTCTCTGCGCGCACGGTGTGTCCCGTAACAGTGATCAATGAGTTTGTGTTGGAGGCGGGGGGCGGCCATAAGGGAAGTGTGTTGGTGGTGGGGGATGCCGAGATTGGGCTCCCATGTTAATGAGATCCTTGACTTGAGACGAGACAAGGACAACAGCAGCGCTTTTCCCTCTTTCTCTTTTCTCCCATTGCCTTTCATCCTTTCTCCCCTCCTCCTCCTCCATTTCTCCCTCTCCTTTCGTCCTTCCTCCATTGTTCTGTCCTTCCTGTCTCACTCTCCTGTCCTCTGTCTTTGGATAACAGAAGCCTTTTAATAGAGGGGAAACCAGGCCACCACTAGTTGTTTTCTATAACCTATTATCTCTATGCACAAGGTCTCAGACTGTGCTGCATGTTGCCTCTGCCCTCGGGTATTCATTTTGACCGCATGCAGGGCTCCAGAGTGCGACCAAAATTTGTAAGGGTGCGACTAACATTTTTCCCAGGTCGCACCAGTGCACCTAACGTCCTCGCATCCGCTGCCTCTCCACGAACGAAGCAATGTCATTTATATCGATATGGTTTAATGTTACGTTACTTGACCCATTTCTTCTGTAAAGGCATGCCTGTGTTTGGATCTCTTCTCTTACTTTGCGCGCAGCCCCGCCCCTATTCACTCACACACTGCTCCCCTGCCTGAAAGGGCCGCAGGTCGGAGTCGAACCTGGCCCGCTGCGTCGAGGTGTAAACCTCTATATATACCAACTGAGCTATCTGGGCGCCCTCTTTCTCTTTTAATCAGTCTGTTATTGTTGTTGAAAACAAGTGACGGAGCTTTCTCAGAGATATATATTTCAAATATATCCTAGGCTATTTATTTCAGATCATTTTCACTGACATGTGTTGCAGCTGTATATTTTCACACTGAGAAGTAAACCCCGTCTTTTCATTTTATTTTAATCACAATATGTTTTAATAAAAGAGCTTGTGAAAAGTGGCTTCAACTTAAAACGGATCATTTGCAACATTCAGCCGAAAAATACAGAGATATGATTTTTAGTCCTGGACTAGTGGAAGATCTGATAAGAATCAGGGTGGGGGGGTTTGGAGGATTTTGATTCTAGTGAGTGTGGCGAGCTGGTTTAGCCAAGGCTAAAGGGGAAGAAGGCCAAATTACAGGTGTTGGCCATCTGAGGGGCATGCAACAGCAAGGGGGGTGGGGGGGGGTGGGGTCTATAAGACTTTGAGCCATGAAAAGTGACGTCTCAGTTCAGGGAAGCACTTTGAAACAGCAGCACTTTCTATTTTGAAATGTTTTATTTTGCTTAAAATGTTTTAGTTTGGCAGCTCAGTGAAGCACCGTAAACATTTTTATTTTTTTAATATTTTTTTTTTATATGCAGTGTAATATGCTTCAAATAAAACAAAGTATTTAAAAAAGTTAGTCTGGAGCCCTGAATATGAAAACAAAACTAAGAACTAGGCTGACACTGGAGCTCAGTGTTGTGCTTAAGTGAGCCATAAAGCATGAGTGGGTGTGTCAGCTGGGTCAGACTAAGGTACCTTCACCTGTCTGTCTGTGTGTAGGCGGTTATTTAAAGAGGAACTTGTAAGACATGTTTTCATGGCATTTCAAATCCACCCAGTCGATGCGGCTAGTTGCTAACGGTTGCCACAAGGCGTGTCTTTTTGGCCCAAAGCAACGTTTTGTCCCTGAGCACTCCTGATGTTGAGGGGGAAGAAGAGCACATGCCAACGCATGAACACACAGGCTAAAAATAGACCGACACACACACACACACACACACACACACACACACACACACACACACACACACACACACACACACACACACACACACACACACCTTAAGTCAAAAGACAACCATGAGACTCAACAGTCAGTCGAGGTAGAAAAAGGCTGAAACGGGGAGGAAAACCGGCTCTCAGGAGGAATTTGAGTATCGTGTTTCACTGTTCCAGTATCCCTGTCATGGCGGGAGGATTAGCTTTTCATTTTTTAGTATCTGTTGGGGGATTAATTTACAGTGGCAGCCAGTAACTGAAGCCTCACTGTAACGTGCGTATCTGTGAAAGGCGATTCGCGTGCTCTTGGCTCGTGTTTACTCGAGCGCTCGCAGGGGCGAGCGGGAGCAGTTGACCTCCTCCAGCGGGGAAGGGGTTAAGCGTCAGGAATGATTGAGGTGTTGGTCGCACGCAGGCTGCTCAGACTGCTGCCGCAGTTTTTCTCTCTTTTCTTTACACTTTCCATTTCCTTCACTCTCCTGCCCTCTGGATTCTTATTTATGTCCTCACTCTCTTTTTTTTCCCCCGCTCCTCTTTTCTTTCTTCTGGCTGCTGACGTCCATTTCTCTCCAGTGACTTTGTTGGTTTGTCTTGCAGCCCCGTTACAGCTATTCTCATTACGCATTCAGGTCATTATTAATGATTTGTTTTGGAATCTCGCAGTACAATCCAGTAGATGATCACCATTTTATATACTTTTACCTGTCAGGATGCAAAGTGGTTTCAGAAACGGAGAGCTAGTGCTTGTACATTTATCCTCCAGGAGGACTCCATCTTCCTCTTTGCACCCAGCTTGTCTGTGCTTATCTGCCTCTCCCTTCGCTACTCATTCTTTACACCCTTCCTCTCTTTCTTTACCTCTTTCTTCCCCTACTACTCCTCCTCCTCACTCCATACCTTTTGTATCTCTTGCTCCCTCTGTCCCTGTGCTGGTGGGTGGGTGGGTAGAGGGGTGGGTGGGTGTTGGAAGGGAGCCTGAGTCAGAAGGAAATGAACCCAATAAATCAAGCTCTTGTCCCTGTCTCCTCCCTGCCCAGACCTGCTGCCTGCCCAGCTCTCTGCAGCCATGTGCATTCACGCTACGTTTACATGCACAAAATATCTCGGTTTTTGCCCTTATTCCACAAAAAGACAATATTCCGACTAAGCTGTTTACATGGCTAATAAAGTGTAAATTCCATGTATAATCCTGTTTACATGCAGCCGTGCAAAATAGGATTTTCAAAGTTAAGTTTTCCACCGGTGGCAGACTTGTTTGGCCGTGCAAACACACCCTCCCTCTTTGATTCATCTCGGGTGGCTGTGGCTCAGAGGTAGAGCAGGTTGTCCTCCAATCACAAGATTGGCAGTTCAAGCCCTGCAGTTCAAGCCCCGCCTCCTCCGGCCGCGTGTCAAATTGAATTTCACGACATTGTATTGTACGATTGGATGAGACTAATAAATAAAGTTTCTTCTTTCTTTCTCTTCTCCTTCATTCCTTCGACCACCTTCTTAGAATAAAGGTCGGCGTTGTCTTTCATAATGTTTTAAAAGTAGGTGTGTTTCTCCTTCCAACCAGAGATGTGGACCTTTCTTTTGGGCATGCATCTCTACCCCAACCTTGCAAACTGTTGGCTAGTCGGTTTGTGTACAACAACCACAGCAATGCACAAAGCTGACCGTAAGCCGTAAACAGGCAAGAGGCCGTAAACTGGCTGTAAACTGTCTCAAACTGCAGTTAAAAACCCTGATTGAGACGTACATTACCAATGAGCTGTATGCTTGTCCAAAGAATGCTGCTAAAACCCGAATAATGCCAGCATATCCCACGTCTTAATCGGAAAATGCTAAATTCAGAATATCCAACTGGAATATGCTGTTTACATGACCTGTATCAAATTCAGAATATTGTCATATTTGGTAAAATGGTGGAATATCAGTGTGCATATAAACGTACTCCCGTTGACCTGAAGAAAAACCTTGTAACACCATCTTCAGAGAATGTCATGTTGTTTTTTTCCCCATTTTAAAATAAATTATTGGATTTTCCCCCTGAGAGTTGAAGTAAACGTTATGACCTTAGGTGTGTGCTTTCTTCAAAGTTTTTCATGATTTCCGAAATTGTACAATGATATAAAATATACAGATTAGTATCTTCTCGTAGTGTATCCTGCGTGGTCACCAGGGATGTGCTTGGGAATAGACTTCCTTTTTAATTTGTTTGTTATTTTTGGCAGCTATCCTATAAATTCATAGTAAGTGATAGACATTATGCCAGTATGAGGGTATGTTGAGGGGAAAAAAAAAAAATCTTAATAATAAACCTAATTTTGATATCAGTGCTTTGCCTTGTCATTACAGTTTGTTTCCTTTTAAGATATCCCATATTATCACAGGCCAAGGCTCAGTGAATACTGTGTACTATATTTTGTAGGAGAAAGACAAGCTACTTGTGTCACTGACCAGTGGTCAGGTACTGGCACAAACCACAGCTTCATAAATCGGTTGGATTAATTGAATCATCAACTCAACAGAAAGCATATGCTTGGTAAACGTAGTGTGCGTTACAGGCCTGCACATCTATAAGTTTGAGTAATGATAACCATTCCTTCCCTTAGGTACTTGAACCTGGCAATGTTGGGGCATCTGTGTGTTAAAGGAATATTTTATTAGATTAGATGAGATTAAACTTTATTGTCATTGTGCAGAGTACAAGTACAAAGACAACGAAATGCAGTTTGCATCCAACCAGAAGTGCAAAAAGAGCAGAAAAGTGCGATGTGATATACAAGTATAGACAGGACAAGAAATATAGTGCAGTGTAGACTGTAGTGTACAGTTGGTGGTTTATAGTAATATAAATTAAATATAAATATGTGCAGTGTATTAGCAGTTACCTTATAAGAGCAGAATAAATATGGCTATTTCATTTGAACAATGTGAACAACATGTACACATATGTGCAATGTACAAGCAGTAACATTATAATGGCAGTAAGAATAATATAGATATATGCAGGTAGGGCTGGGCACCGAACGTCGATACTTTTACGGCACCGGAAAAAATACTCCGATCCTATGAGTGTTGAAAAAAATTATTTCTCTTTCGGTGCCAAATTTCGGTTCCAAAAGCTGTCCTCTGCATATTGACACAGAGAGGAGCACACACACACACACACACACACACACACACACATACACACACACACACACACACACACACACAGGTGCAGACGGAGTAAACTACGTCGGCTCTGCAGTTTTGTTGAAGTCGATAAAGTAGTTTCATGTGTGGTTACAGTTTTTCCAAAACTGCGTTTGCTGCGATGTGATATTAATGGTGAGCCGAAAGCGGTCGCGTGCTGTTGTTTTACACTTCCTCTGAGACGAGCAGGCACAACAGTGGTTTCTGTGCCCTGGTGACTGACTGACAGGCTGAGATTGTAAAGCAAGGCAACTTTACTTCCACGGCAGCTTTCAGCAACAAGGCAATTCAGTTACATTCCTTTGCACTTAAGTTAGTTCCTCACTAGTTCAATGTTGACGACAGGGCAGTCACCAAGTGTTGTTAAAGGTTTGTGTCGTTATGCAGTTTGCACTAAAAAAAATCTTTGTTCTTTACATTTCTTTGCATTTTAGTGGCAAAAAGGTTTCTCTTTTTTTTGTTAATTTTGGCCAAGTTTGGATTGATACCAATCCTGAACCAGTTTTATTAATAATGTTACTCTGAGTGAGCAGTGTTCCATAATTGTTTTTAAGGTGAAAAATAAAAGTTTTGTGTTTTTAATGTATTTTTGTTGATGTTGAAATGGATTTTAAAACATGGCATCGGGAAAAAAAATCGTTAGGAACCGGCATCGAAACTGAGGTATCGAAATTGGCACCGGATCGGAAAGATTTTGAACAATACCCAGCCCTATATGCAGGGTATTAACAGAATATATTATAAGAAAAAAACTGAATAAATATGGATATTCAGTATGAACCATATATGGTTTATGTATAAGCATCTTGTACATACGATGCTTTGTTATGAAGTGTTTAAGTGTCTTGTTTCACAATAGATGTAGCTTCAATGTGTCTGTAAAAGCATCCGTCTGTCCACTGGGCATTTCTTCATGGTTTATTGTCTTATACCTTTGAATAATTAGTAGGATAATTAGGCTTTTTTTGCCCGTGATGAACAGAAAGAGTGTTGCAAAGTGAGAGAGAAAAAAATCTCTGGTTAGGCTAATCTGAATTAAGCATCTATGTAAAACACAAAAAGTGCTTTAAGTTGAGTTGTGAGTGCTGTGACTCTTCTTAAGTTCTGTCAAGTTTAAGGAGGATGAGGTTTGAATTGGGACTTGTCCTCTCCGGGACATTGTTGTTTTAAGGCTTTGTTTTTTATACTTGGGCAAGTGTCTTCTCCCGTGCGGTAGGTAGTTCTCGCAGATTTTGCCGCAGTCATGTTGCCCGCTACCTTCAGCGAAGCATCCCCACAGCACAATGCTACCATCCATGCAGGGTTTGTTGTTCTTTCACATAAGAGTTCTGGTTAATGGCCAAACGGCTCCACTTTGGTGTCATCAGATCATAGAATCTTCTTCCACTTAGTCTCAGAGTCTCCCACGTGCCTGCTGGCAAACACCAGCCCAGATGTCATGTGAGTTGTTTTCAACAGAGGCTTCCTCTTTGCTGCTCTATCATAAAGCAGAGGACGTGGAAGCAGTCGGGCAACAGATGTCCCGAGTCTCTTATTTGATATCTCCCCGCTGGAACCGGAAGCCGTTCTGGCCGTCTCAAAGCTCTTATTCCTGCTCCGAAGAGCGAGGATTGTAGAAGGATCTCAGTGGAGCTATGAGCAACCTTCCCAGAAGCCGCGCAGCTGAGAGACGCCGCTAACTCCGCCCATACAGCTGACGAATTTGCGTGATTCTTCAGAGGAAAGGTTGTCTCGGCCCTCTAAAAACACAGTTCCTCGTTTCCTCACTTGATTTCTTTGGTGGGAAGGACTAGGACGCGAGGAAGGAAATGCGGATGCAATGTAATGACCTGGGACGTACTCCGTGTCTACCATGAAGAGTGTCCATCACTTTGATTTATTTATACTTTCTTTATTGAAATTTGTTCAAAATGTTTTCACTCTGTTATAATAGAACACACAGGCCTGAAATACACACACATGCTCAGGTCCTATATGTGCACAAATGGAGAGATTTTGGTGCCTTGCATTGGTGAACTGGCACGCTCCGTACTTCGGTCTGTACGGGGACTTGAACCTGCGACCCTCCGGTTCCCAACCCAACTCCCTACAGACTTTGCTACTCTGGCCACAGATGTTTTTCTGATGAACATTCTGTACTCGGTGGGGACAATATTCAGTTCCTAGTTGGAAATGTTCCTGTAGTTTTCTCTTGATTGGTACTTTTTAATAAGCTTACGTCAGATTTGTTTGCCATTTGTCTTCATGACATCATTTTTGCAACAGAATTGGCTTTGCATCGGTTGAACGGATACAGAAGGGGGTATTTAACCCGATTGATGATCTTCGTGATTCAACCCAGTATGTGACTTCAGAAAACAACTGGTTGTACCAGTGACAAAATAAGGTGCTGGTTACCTGTTATTTTGCATTTTTTAAATTTGAAGATATTTGATTTTTGCTTTTTAGTTTGATCAGGTGGTAGGGGTGTGACGAGACACGAGATTGGGTTCACGAGAACGAGACGAGATGTTAACACTATTTTAAAGAAGAACCCGTCCCTACAACCTATTAAATCAAATAATTATTAATTTCTTACACTGCACTATAACGTTTATTCTTGCATTTGTATCTTATTCTTTTTTTAGCCTGTTATATTTTCATGACCGTTTTTAATTGCTCTTTAATGTTTAATGTAAAGCCCTTTAAATTGCCTTGTTGCTAAAAGGTGCTATAGTAAAGTTCCCTTGGCTTGCTCTACAACCTCAGCCTGTCAGTCAGTCACCAGGGCATATGTACGCTTTTGTCTTGTGCCAGTCAGTCAGTTACCAGGGCAAAAGAGAACACCGGTCTGTCTCGGAAGTGTAACAGTAACTGCACGGCAATCTCAGTCGTATTATATGGCAGCAAACGGTGTCTGCGTGAAGTTTTGAAAAGTGTAACCACACTTGTGTCCACTTTACAGCAGCTGTGCGCATGTGTGTGTGGCGCCGGCGTGTGTGTCGGAGCTGGGCCCGCGCTTTCTGTGAAAGATGCAGAGAGGACACTGAAATTTGGCGCCGATTGATTTATGAATTGGTCCTCGGTCGTAGCGACGTAATACTGCACTTATGTATAGATAACACAAGACTACTTTTAACCTCGACGAGAAATATTGTAGCGTTTTAATCTCGCGGGACAAGATCTCGTCACACAACAAGTGGTTTTGGTCAGAAAATCCTAATTCCACCCACTGCTTTTTTAGTGGTGTTAAACAATAGAATACAAAATGGTCAAAAGGAGTTTTATAGGCACTTTAAATCCGGGTACAACACTATTACAGAATTTTAAAAACACAATGCAAGTTCCTCATGCCATTAGATGCTACCTACCAAAATTAATTTGTGTACAGTACATTTATGTGAACTGTCAATATCACAGTCAGAGTGTACATATTTTTCTGTTGAAATTGTGACCGTAATGCAAATTTGACTTCCTTTTACATGCCGTATATTCGGCAGTAGACCGAATGTGTTGCTGAAAATGACTTGTGGTGTACTCTGAGGTAGCAGTAAGCCACCACTTCCCCTCGGGGCGTCCAGGAAACTTTCAAGGAGAGTCAACCCGTGGCCCCTCCCTCTTGTGTTTTTGTGTGTGAAGTGCACCTGCGGTGCTTCAGGGATGTGATTTTTCAACTTTATTTGACACACACACGTCCTATTTGATGCCTAACAACATATTAAGTCTTATCCTGCCTTCTGTTTGCCTGGACACAAACCTGGCTCAGTCCTCTGCTTGTGTGCATATCAGCTAATGTGTTTGTTCTGTGTCACTGAGTACACACCTGCTGGCATGGTTTGTGTTTTCGGGGACAGACTTGGGCCCGGGCGATCTCAAGAAAATCATCGATACTGCGATGATATTGTAGGGTTGTCAATTGGTGCTTCAACAAAATGTTATTTACACAATGAGATTTTGGATAAATAATCATCAGCAATGTCGATTTAATGACTACGTGGGTAAAAGCAAATAACAGAAGACAGCGTTTTTTCCCCAGGTTAGTGGAAGACTTAGGTGCACGTATTTGGCGGTTTAGGGGTCCTCCCTTGAGAAAATGTAACATTTCTCTAAAAGCTAGAGCAGATAATAAATAAAACAATCCAAAACCTTAAATACAAAACTTGCAAAATACGTCCACCAGAGACCAACTACAGCCATCAGGAAAAGACAACACTTAACCTTTAATACAATATCCAAAACGATATCTACTCTCATATCACGATATCGATATAATGTTGATATATTGCCCAGCCCTAGGACAGACTAAAAGATGTGTGCAGCACCAGAAGTGAATGTCTGATGCCATGTTCCAGAATAAGTGTCAAATGGAACATGTTGCAGTGGAATTAAACTCCTCAGCCAGTACAACCAAAGAAACCGAGATGCAGCTTTTGATCGCACAACACAGGAGTCGGCAGAGACATTGACACACAGTGGCAGCCTCTAACATGACATGCCACTTAAGTTATACACGCTCGCTCGTCACCGTGTAGCTCTCATGCTCTTCATTATCCTAAACTCTCTGTTCACAGATCCACACGCTCTGTGGTGTCACTGTAGTCCTCTAGTCCGCTGTTGGCTTGTTAATGCACACAGCAGCAGTCATCCACCGTGTTGTTTTCCCTTGTACAATTAAGCTGTTAAGTTGACTGACGGTCTCAACTTTCTCCCCACCCCCCCCCCCCTTTCTCTTCTGTCCGTCTGCCAGCCGGTGGCAGAGCCCATCCCCATCTGCAGCTTCTGCCTGGGCACCAAGGAGCAGAATCGCGATAAGAGGCCCGAGGAGCTCATCTCCTGCGCCGACTGTGGCAATAGTGGTGAGTGATTGTGCTGCTCTGTGACCAGTAAGACCCCAGATCCTAGCACCATTCCAGGCTGTGACTTGGATAAACTGTCCCAGCGTTGTGGTAGAAACAACCACAGAGGAAAAAGGATCCAGTCAGCTGTCTGCAAAGTATAGATTGGTTGGAAGTGCGATTGGTTAGAATACAGAGAGAGAGAGAGAGAGAGAGAGAGAGAGAGAGAGAGAGAGAGAGAGAGAGAGAGAGAGAGAGAGAGAGAGAGAGAGAGAGAGAGAGAGAGAGAGAGAGAGAGAGAGAGAGAGAGAGAGAGAGAGAGAGAGAGAGAGAGAGAGAGAGAGAGAGAGAGAGAGAGAGAGAATTGACTCTCCGATTTCCATTATTTCGCATGAGAGTTCCTCCTCGTCAATTTTGTCTGCAAGAAAACAACGGAAAAATGCCGAAAAGCTGCTGTGTGGTGCTATTTACTACCAACAATGCAAATGACCCATAACTTAAGTTTGTGTAAGCTGCCGACCCGAAAAACTGAGCTTTTATGAAGACAAAAGTGGATACAGGCGTGAGGAATCAGCAGGAAGATGGGAAGACTGCGGGATCCCGACACTACGCTAACGTTACGTCCGACATTACGTGTGTTAGCTTAATTTACAGACAGTTAGGCTAAAACTGACATTTGAGTATCTGTCATAAAAGCTCAGTTCTTCTGGTCGGCAGTTTATAAAAACTTAAGTCATGGGTTATTTACCCTACTGGTAGTTAATAGCACCACACAGCAGCTGTTAGGCATTTTTTCTGTTTGCTAGCAGACAAAATTGACGAGGAGGAACCCTCATACAATACAAGTCGATGGAGTGCGGAGAATTGTGCCCATTTTTTTTGGTCCAGGAACACAATAATTGACAGAGACTGGCACCCGCCTATGTTTTCAGAGAAAGTGGCATATAATTATGGTTTTCCTCCAGCTTAGTGAAAGCAGAGGAGAGATTGTGTTCCTCCTCTTTGCTCTTGTCCCAGACAAGACCATCTACTCAACAGCAAAAGCTCTGACAGATTGTCATTTATGTTTGAACACTCTCTTTGCAGCCAGGTTTGATTCAGTAAGGGCTTTCAATTCCAAAAGGAGTTCTTCTTTTTTTCTTCTTCTTCTTCCTCCTGTGATGATGCAAGTGGGTCACAGCTGTCAGTCAGCGGCGGCAAAAGAGCCTGTGACGTTGACGCACTTGTTTTTTGTATGCGTGTCTATCTACCTGCAGGCCACCCGTCCTGTCTCAAGTTCTCCCCAGAGCTCACAGCGCGCGTCAAGGCTCTCTGGTGGCAGTGCATCGAATGCAAGACTTGCAGCAGCTGTCAGGATCAAGGAAAGAATGCGGTGAGTGGATGAGCGAATATGGCGGCCTGGCAGCCTAACAGCGTCTGTGAGCACTCTCTTCCCTGCTTAAGTACCAGATAGAGATGCTGATAGACATGTCTGTGGTCCTAGGATTGAGCTATTTTAGTCAGTACCGGCATGATTTCAATCTTCTTCTATTTCTCCTACTTGTCAAGTGAGGAGTCATTGTTATTCAAACGTTTGTAGAGCGGTTTGACGGTGAGACAAAAAGCACAACATACTGCCAAGATGCACGCTGATAAAATTCATCTTTGGGGACGGAGAATAAAATGGAAACAAAGAGGTTGCTTAAACCCACTCGTGGTGGGTATTTTCAAAGTACTGTCCGACTTTAAATGGCAAATTCATAGTAATTAAACAAAGTGTTTTAATGCACTGTTGTGCATACATACGTGGAAATCTGTTTCATTAGAATGAGCTCAGGTCAGCTCTGGTCAGCCCTCCAATAAATGTGTCCTCTAACAGTGCATCACATCCATCTTATTGGAAATGGTTGACACATATTTGACTTAATAAAAAATAAAAAAATCCCCCAATATCTTGTTCTAGCTTTCATACAGTACCAGTCAAAGGTTTCACTTTCTCATTCAAGTGAATGGGAAAGTGTGTCTAAACTTTTGACTGGTACTGGATGTTTACCATGTACAATGCCTCCCTAGTAAATTGGGTCACTGAGACTGAACCTTGTCTGAAACGGATCTAAAGCAGGGCTGCTCAATAATGAAAAATAAAATGATCATCATCACAGTTATTTTTGGTCAATATTGAAATCACGATTAATTCACAAGATTACTCATTGACTTTTGGAAAGATGTTGCATTTATTGAACAACAAACAACAACAGTGAAACAGTCAAACAAATCAAAACAGTGAAAACACCTTGACCTGTGAAATCTCCCTTAAAGGTGCACTACGAGTTCCTGCACGGTCACTTCAATTCCAAACAAAACACAGCAAGCTCGCCCCCCTCCCCCCCCATGTTTCCGTATCTGTCATAACTAACTGACTAACTGTCACTAACCCCCACCCCCTCCCTCAACCATCTTGTCGGTGATGTATGTTGTATTATATTTTTATTTTATGTTTGTTTGACGTTTATGGCCGCTGTGTTGTCTCCCGAGTCCGGGCTTTTTCACAGTGTATTCAGGGGTCAGGCCGCTAGCGGATGCCTACGATTTGAGACAAAAATGAAATCGCGATGAAATCACGCAGGAACTCCTAGTGCACTTTTAGTACTTTTCCCGTTGAACTCTTTGAATTCCCCTTCAGAACACTAGACAAAATAAAACAGGCCAAAAACAATAGGGTCCACTTGCAAAATGTAATGTGCAAAATAAATGTGATTACATTGTTTTTGTGATCGTTAGGAGCCAAAATTGTGACGAAAGTATGATTTGTTTGCGCAGCACCTAATCTAAAGCGATTGATAATCATCCATACTACGTGTGTGTCTGTACCGTTCAGGACAACATGTTGTTCTGTGACTCCTGTGACCGGGGCTTCCACATGGAGTGCTGTGATCCTCCCCTCACGCGGATGCCAAAAGGTAAGTACACACACAGCCTCCCATGGATTCAACTAAAATAATGCACAAAGCTCATACATTTACCACCCTATACGACCATTGTAGTCGCACTAAGTGATGTCTTGAGTTCTCATGAAGCACCTAATGCTTCACCGCTGAGTGCTAATGTATTCAATACGTCCCCAAGCGTGTTGGTATCTGCACCGAAGCACCGTCTTGTCTTATCCACCTCAGGGTATGTGAACCTGTGCTTTTACTCTCTCTCCCAGGCATGTGGATTTGTCAAATCTGCCAACCCAGGAAAAAGGGAAAGAAGCTTTTACACGAAAAGGCAGCACAAATCAAACGGCGCTACAACGCGCCGCTGGGCCGGCCCAAGAACAGGTAAAGGAATGCCGTCAGCTGATGCCGTCTGAAGACAGCGTTAGCTCAGTAGAGAGCCGCAGCAACACGCCATGTATCTGATTCACCAGAGAACAGCCACAACGCCTACTCTCCTACTAAAATCAGCTTAAAAGTCTTAAATTGAAACCCGCAGAACCCCTGTGATACGGATACACGATACATTTTAATACGCACCGATGTGTTAGATGAGATATACCAGTCTACTCGCATGTTTACGGCCGCACACATGGATGGATGACTCACAGACCGCAGCTTTACAATTTACAATACCCACGATGTATTCCTCTCACCGCTAACTCCAAAAGACAAACCCTCACAGTCTTTTTTTCACGTCTTTTTTTTCTGCAAACCCAAACAAAGGCGCTGATTGGCTGATCTCTGCCAACCTAAAAATGAATGACCAAGTCTTTCATCACACGCATACACACACACACACACCTGTCTCTTTCAACCTCATTGAACAAACCGCAGCAGCTTCGTTGCATTGCCAGCACAGCTCCAGTCAACCACTTGAATGAGAAAGTGTGTCCAAACCTTTAACTGGTACTGTATGTATATGTAGGGTTTGTCTAGTAAGTACCATTAAACCATTCTGAATTCAGCGTAGAGGTGCGGCAGAGACGTCCCGGCCTACAAACCCTGTCCTACAGACTAAAGCAAACATCTTTTGTTTGATACAGATCCTCGCAAAAATCCCAATATAATCATTTGAATTTTCAAAATTTTAATATTCTTGAATGAACATGAGAATAATGATACAAAAATGATAATTCCCTCCAATATCGTCAATCATATCGCAATCGGGATATCAGTCAAAATAGTCGCAATTAGATATTTCCCTCATATCGTGCAGCCGTATTTGTCGCTGGGCGTTCGTGGTGGAAAATGTAAACAGAGCAGCGTGCCAGAAATGCAATGCGCCATGACGTAGATCCCCTTCAAGGTCAAGCTGATGTTGGAAGTCCCTCTAGTGGACAGAACGTGTAACAACAACCACATGCTGATAATGGCATTGGCAATGCATAAGCCTGAGTAGTGTAGTACATATTTATAACAGGCTGCATTTGAGCATTAAATATTATATTATTTCAATATACACACATTTTTTTTAATGGTATTATAGAGGAAGACTGGCAGCTCTAATATATACCCAGGTGCCTGATAAGCAGACTTTTAAACAGACTCCTTTCCTCCGCAGGCCGGGGCGGCCCTTCAAGAAGCTGGGCGGGCGTGGTCGACGGAAGCGCTCGGCCTCGGCCAACTCATCCTCCAGCTCCTCCTGCGAGGGTTACCCTGGTGACGACCGGCTGCTTTTTTCGATGCGGGACGACGACGACGACATGTCACAGGGCAGCCTGCGCTTCAACAACAAGACCAAGGGCCTCATCGACGCCCTCACAAAGTTCTTCACACCGTCGCCTGAGGGCCGTAAGGCCCGGCAGGAAGTAGTGGACTATTCACAGCAGTGCCGCATCCGAAAGAAAGCCAGTCGCAAAGGAGAAGGAGATGACAGAGGAGGTAAGGAGTAGCTGTGTTTTTCTGTCTATACACGCAGGGCTTCACTTTACCATTGCGGGGTGACTTTAGGTCTGCAGATGAACCTCTGGTTGATGCAAGATATTAGATTTTTACTGGTCCAGTTGACAAAAAGAATCAAGTTTTTCCATTATTGTAAGTATTATTATTACAAAAGGGTACAAGATTGGAAGCTTAGAATATGTTATTATAAACTGACCAACATATGTATTATTATACTTATAAAGGCAATGTTCTTGACAGGAATATCATAAATAGCTTTGGAATTGCAATGTAACACAAAAAGATGTGAATGTACTGTATTGTGTGTATTGAACGAGACACAAAACAAATTTGCAACAGTGCAGCAACAAAAATGATTAATGAAGTGACTGCGAAAACATGAAAAGTTAGGCTGTGGATTTTAACATCTCAAAAACGTCCACGGCATAAATTGGCGATATTTGCACTTTATTGAGCCATCGGCATCATGGGATTAAAACGCATACTCTATCTTGCATCTTTTCCCAATGCTTTTATCAGACCGGATTAGCGGTTGTCAGCTAGATGGTTACTCTGTACTACCAGCTGTTATTGTGATGCATAGGCAGTGCTTTAATGTTCTCCCGTTTTAAAAGTGATCCAGCCCCGATGTTAGTCATTTTGAAATTGTAGACTGAGGGTGAAAATGGTGTAGAATTGAGTTGTCATTTGCTGCCTCAGAAAATTGTTGCTTATGCATCGAAAGAAAGTGCTTTGTAATACGAAGTGGCCACCTCCAGTTCTCTTTCCACTGATCTTTGAAGAAGAGAATACATGCTACAGAGCAGACACATTAGGAGCATTCACTTCCAAGTGTCGCTGCCACCGGTGTGTGTGTGTGATTTTGACCCACTTTGAAGATTTTGTTGTACAATGGATACGCAGGTTTATACAACCTGCATGAGTCCAGTGTTGTGATAAATATAGAGTTTGTCAAAAGACCAGTTTACCTTACATATGAATAAAAAGCCACAATCAACCACAATGGTAGGTTTATGGTAGGTTTACGTGTCTTGCCCACCGGCCCGCTGTTTGTTTAGCTTTTTTAGAGATAGTTATAGATCGAGATAGATTTTATACATAGAAATAAAACTCATTTAGTTCATTTTTTCGTGTCAGCGCCCACGTAAAAGTGTCTGCTCCGCTCCGTACAGCAGCACAGTAGCAGGTAGTCCGATTTCACTCCTCATCTAGTATATATCCACGACGTTCCACTTCCGGGATTGCTCCGGTGCCACAGGAAATTCCGCCGGATGTCCTTTTACCTTCCGTTTCTTTGTGTTGGCATTTTAAACTCCTCACCGTGGCATCCCTAGTAGGTAGTATGTTCACCTTCACCGGTTAACATGGAAAACCCCAAATGGAGTAGGAACATGTCTTGTGTGTCTTAAAGGATAACTTTGAGATAACCCCAGTTACACAGTTGAGTCAGAGCAGAGAGTGTACTGACAACAGAGCAAGGTGGCAAATGACTTGGGACTCATTGATGATATAGGACCTGCATGTTGGTCTTTCACGTCATCCCCTGTGGTAAAATAGCTAAATTCTCGCTACTTTAGAAAGAAAATATTTGCACGTTTGATTATCAGTTCATTTTAAGAAAACCGTTGGCCATGTATAAATGCCTCAATGTCTGCCTGCTGTGGCTGCTAGTGGCACAATTGTTAAAAGATCCGACAGCACACATCTTGGCACTCCGTCTAGCAAGCTTCTCACTAGATTTGCATCACTGTCGACTCCTGTGTTTCAATCCCCAGACAATCAGGAAGGCAGCGACTGGCGTGACGAAGATGAGAAACTGCCCGGCCACGAGAACCTGACGGAAAAAGACATTGAACTGTTCAGACACATCCAGGAGCTGGCACTGCAGGTACACACACACAGACATGTCTGACAGACAGATATGAAATGTCTTAAACGTTTTGTTGAAGGGACAGAGATGGGACGATGGGGAAGGGCGGACCGACCTGAAGAGGGGCCACATTGTAGAGTGAGACGGCATCAGCTGGGGGGGACCTGGGAGGAGCTCTATGAGGCTATGACTGAGGCCGCCATGGCTGGAATCATTGGGCGTGATATTATGTAGACCCACGGCGTGCAGCGGGGGAGCTGGATGTCAACGGTGATGAGAACGTGGTCAGAAAGAGCCAGGTCAACACCACCTAGCTCATAAAAATATGAAGGCTTTCACCCAGACGAGGTCTGTAGGATGTAGGCACCTTTGTGGGTGGAAAGGGTCAATGAGCTGTTAGTCCGTTGTATTTTATTAATGATTGAATTTCCGCGGAGCGGCTGCCGAATGCAGCATGCATATCAAAATCAGCTATTAACATAGATGCAGGGCACACAGGGCAGAGCAGGATGATGAGTGCAGATCGGAGGTTTGGTTTTAAATGACCAATAGATGCAAATAATAAGGGGCTAATTGAGGGACAAAAACTTCACTGCAAGGTAATTAAGGTACAGTGTTGTCAGGGCTGGTGGCTGGTCGGTGTAATCACACCCTGGAGGCCCAGCGGGGCGGAGTGCATGAGGCCTCTGCCACGTCTCAGTTGGGCACATAACGTTAGCGATGGTGTCAAAGGACATCCTATGTTTGCTGGAGTGAATAGAGGAGGCGCAACTACGTCATGGTACGTTGCATTCTGGGTGTGCTTCTCTGACACAGCGCTTTGTTTACATTGATTCTACTCTATCTTCATGCATCTTTTCCCAATGCTTTTCTCAGACCGGATTAGCGGTTGTCAGCTAGATGGTTTGCTAACAGACTCTGTACTACCAGCTGTTATTGTGATGCATAGGCAGTGCTTTAATGTTCTTCCCGTTTTAAAAGTGATCCAGCCCCGATGTTAGTTATTTGGAAATTGTAGACTGAGGGTGAAAATGGTGTAGAACTGATTTGTCATTCGCTGCCTCAGAAAATTGTTGCTTATGCATCGAAAGAAAGTGCTTTGTAATACGAAGTGGCCACCTCCAGTTCTCTTTCCACTCAACTTTCCGAGTAAGTAACGCACAGAGCTACAGAGCAGACGCATTAGGAGCATTCACTTCCAAGTGTCACTGCCACCGGCGTGTGTGATTTTTGTTGTACAATGGATAAGCAGGTTTATACAACCTGCGTGAAACCAGTTTATTGATAAATCCAGAGTTTGTCAAAAGACTAGTGATGATTAAAAAAACACTTTACACACCTCCTACACCGTAGCCTTCTTAAGTGCTTAAGTGGCCTTTGCAGTGGTGAGCTTTTATAGTTGTGCGCTGCGTGGTAGAGCGAGTGAGAGAGGGACCGGGGTTAGCTTCCGAGCGAGTACAGACCCTCATTCTGAAGACGGAAAAAACTAAGTGTCTCCCCTGTGCTTTCTGAACACGGTCGGAAAGCTGTAACAGAACAAATGCACTCTCTCCTTGGTTAATGTCACGGAGAAGCTGCACCTGGAAATGAGTAGGAAGGGAAATCCAACACTACCAAGCCACGGCCAAGCGGAACCAATCACAGCTGTTGCGGTCGGTGTCGCCGCGATGTGAAGTTCCATTTCACATCACGCTACGGCGTAGGGGCCATATCTACGCGTACCTATGTACGTAACAACGGCATTATACAACGCAGAACCGTAACTCAAGCTTAACTAACAGCGTGTTTGAACACACAGCTGAAATGATATGTCATATTGGAGTAGGGTGGTTAGCCACCATGCTAGCAACATTGCTAATTACGCCAAACGGGGATGTCACTACCTTTTTTTTTTTTTTTTTTTTTTTTTTGCAGTTTATTAGCAAACTGTTTTTTGCAGATTGTCACGTTTAATGAGAATACAGTTTTACGAGATAATATATGAACTCCAAGCAGACTGAAGGGCAGCTAGCTGTCTCCGTGACGCTCCCAGCTGAGCTTCTGTAACGTAGTTGTGATGCAGTTAGGAAACAAGAACAAGCTAATTAATGATAACATACGCATCATTTTTCTTCACCTTAACGAAAACAAAACTTTCATTTTAATTTGTCACATACATACAGTACAATATAGTGAAATTACAGCATTTAGCCCATTCTAAGCATTAGGAGCAGTGGGCAGCTACACATACGGCATCCGGGGAGGAACTTTGAGTTCAGTGCCTTGCTCTGACACGTGGCCGGAGGAGCCTGGGATCGATGCGCCAGTCTTGTGGTTGAGGGGCGAGCAGCCTACCTCCGAGCCACAAGCCATCCCGTAAAACAGTATTTCCCATCCTTTTTTTTGGGATTCCCAGACGCAGCCTGTCACTCCCTCTCTACTACTCGGTCTGTACCTGAAAACCCCACAACGCATTGCATCGCTCACATCACAGTCCCTTTCTCTATGTTGAGCGGGGCAGCTTTAATGACAGTGTCCTGCACTGACAGGTTAGCCTAGCCAGTGTAGTTCCAGAGAGGAAATGTAAATTTGCTTCATTAACAGCCCCTTTCATGCAGCGCAGCAGTAGATTGACCAGAGAGCGGGTGTTTGGCCAGCGTCATGGGAGCCATATTAAAACACTTTCCCAGATCCTGCCTGGAATGTTCAAACCAGTGTTAAAGTGTTTGATGCAGGCAGAGTACTAAGCTTTAATGATGTGCGTAAAAAAAAGGCCATTGGGAATATCTAGGTTGAAATAGCAGTGGAGTTGAGTACATGATAGCCGGCAGGTCCTGGTGTGTAATCGGTGTACTCGCCCTATGATCTGCCAGCCACTCCAGCAGTAAACCTGGACTTGACCCTTCATGTCTCTCCCTCTTTTTCTTCCTTCATCTTTGTTGCTCACCTAAACAGAAAGTCGGGGTGACGGGTCCACCGGACCCTCAGATGCGCTGTCCGTCAGTCATCGAATTTGGCAAGTTTGAAATCCAGACGTGGTATTCCTCTCCCTACCCCCAGGAGTACAGCAGGTAAGCTAATGACCATAATGAAGCACACCAACATAATGCACTTAGCTCACAGTCCTGCTTGTAGGCATAGCAATTACCACCAGCGTAATGGAGTGCAATCATAAGGTTGTTTACATTACCACCTACTTTGGCAGGTAACCAGCCAGAGCCACGGAGGCAATTTGATTCTGATTTGCTGAGGGTGTATTCATTTTGTTATTTTTATTTATGGAACTGTTGAATAAAATCAGCCCTACTATTCTTACCAAATCTGCCGCTGTTCAAATCCTGTTCGTTCCCAGATGGCTCAGGCATTGCAGAGGTGTTTCCTTCTTTCAAAACAAGAGCTGCGAAAAGCAATTAACAATTATATTCTCACTGACTCGCTTGGTCCATAAAAATGCCCATCACAATTTCCCCAAAACACAAGTTGACATATTCATATTGCTGGTTTTGTCTGACTTGAAAATAAGAAAAAAAGTGTCGCACACTCCGGCTCAGACCTGTGGTCCTTTGCTGCATGTCATTCCCCTTCTCTCTCCCCTTTCATGTCTTCATCTGTCCTGTGAATTAAAGGCCGAAAATGCCCAAAGAAAGTAATCTTTAAAAAAAAAAAAAGAAACCAGCAAATAATCGCATCTTAGAATCTCGAACCTGAGAACATTTGAAAGAATTGTCAAATCAACATCTATCAACTAATCAATTTCTCGACTATTCATTCCAGCCCCTGACTGCGACTTTTTACATCCATTCTTAATGTTTCTCACGTGTCTTTCACTGCACTACTCTTCCTTTTCCCTTTCCAGACTACCCAAGCTCTACTTGTGTGAGTTCTGCCTGCGCTACATGAAGAGTCGCAGCATCCTCTACCAGCACATGAAGAAGTGCAACTGGTTCCACCCCCCTGCTAACGAGATCTACAGGAAGGACGATGTCTCTGTATACGAGGTGAGGAACTGTTCCTAAAGATGGCAGGGCTCAACAGTAAGGGTTTATACAAAAAACGATGTATAGGGAGCAGCAAAAATGGACGTCGGCCGGACAAGTGAAAAAAACCCTTAACGTTGAACCCTGCATGGACTTAATAATGGTGATGGTTAAATAGACTGAAAGATCAGAATAAACTGAAAGAGGAAATAATGTGAGAAAGGGATGGTGGATGACACTGTGTGAGAGAGAGAGAGAGAGAGAGAGAGAGAGAGAGAGAGAAGCCACATCCTTTCCCAAAGACACCTTTCTTCTTCTTTTCTCCTGGCCTCAAAATCATCATCTAATGTTCTAACTCTAGTTCCCTCAGACATAGTCACAGAGACCAACGAGTCCTTTCTTAAAAATGTATTCCGGGCTTCCATGTATATTTTTATGTCAGACTGTAGGAGTATCGGCACGGTCAGAGATTAATCCCAATGCACGGCGCACCAATACTCTCCCAGCCAACTTTATGAATACGCTGTATGTTGATCAGTCCAATTCCTAATGGCGATTAATTACCATCCCTGCCTCCCACAGTGGAATATTCCTTTGTTCATGCCATCAGGGAAAGTCACTGTTATTATTAGAAGAATTCCTAATTACCAATTTACAGTTCATCTCTTCTTCTGGGTCTCCTAGCGCAGCGGCAGATAGAGTCTGTGGATTGTTGTCTGCGTTTCCCCCGCTCTGCAGTCCATCCTCGCTCGGAGGAGAGCAGAGATAACTGGCGAGCTGCCAACCTCAACCTCCCTCCTCCCCTTTCTCTTTACAGCTCTTTGTTTCTGTCCTCCATCCTCTCTATCCGTCAGGGTCTCCAGAGACACGGCTGAGATCATTGCCTGACACTTAATGTCTACTCCATTCACCTTTACCTCGTCGCACAGCCCACTAACAGCAGCTTAAACATGTACTTGTGGGCAGCCGTGTGTCTGCGACCGAATGGTAGTCGTTTTTATGGAAAACGTTCTGTCATCGTGTTGTACTGATGTGTTGCTTCAATGATCTCGCAACAGGTTGATGGGAACGTGAGCACAATCTACTGTCAGAACCTGTGTCTGCTGGCCAAGCTGTTCCTGGACCACAAGACGCTCTACTACGACGTGGAGCCCTTCCTTTTCTACGTCCTGACCCAGAACGACGGCAAAGG
This sequence comes from Gymnocephalus cernua, assembly GCA_023631565.1. Classification (NCBI taxonomy): domain Eukaryota; kingdom Metazoa; phylum Chordata; class Actinopteri; order Perciformes; family Percidae; genus Gymnocephalus; species Gymnocephalus cernua. Next base: position 25,918,629 of record CM042425.1, read on the forward strand.
TTGCCACCTCGTCGGCTACTTCTCCAAGGTATGGCCACCAGGCTGCCAACCTCATCCTTGGTGCTCGATTCAGATTCAGAATGCTTGCCCAAGTGGCAATTCATTTTCACAGTCTATCCCGTCCATGTAACTACATAAATAAGTAACATTCAGTACCAGTCAAAAGTTTGGACACACCTTCCCATTCACTTGAATGAGGAAGTGTGTCCAAACCTTTGACTGGTACTGTAAGTAACAACAACAACAATCAACATCAGCGTCCACCATTAGAGATGTTCCGATACCACATTTCCTTCCGATATCGCTTCCGATACCTGAACTTGCTGGTCAGCAGATACAGAGTACCAATCTGATACCAAAACACTTATATTTTACTATATTTTAACAGCTGTGTAATACTATCTTTGTGAAACATGAACAAACAATGAACGCCACAGAGCTTTCTTTTATTATCCAGTTTGACAGGCAGTCATAATGGAAAAAGAACATAAATAAACTACTTTAAAGTACATTTTCTTCTAGGCTAAATTACGCGGTATCAGATCGTTGCATAAACTCCAATACTCACCGATACCAGTATTTTAGGCTTTTCCCATACTGGTATTGGTATCGGAACATCTCTAATCCACATCAGCATGCCAGTGACAACAAGAGCATAGATCAAGATCAACGGTTTGTAGTAGCCTTATAGCTGAAGAAATAAAAGAATTCACATACCGATTTAGTTTTCTGTGCAGGCACATTATAGCGCCAGCCTGACGGCATAACTAAATATTCACTAAATAGTGCATGGTCAGGTTGTTGTCAGCTTTCCGAGCCACTCGTTTGTTCCACAGAGAGCGGAGGTCTTCCTGCTGCTGACTCCAGTGATCTTGGAGCAGACCTTAACAATATTTTCAGACAGTTCACAGACAACTGAAAACATTAAAAAACTCTTGATTAAAGTTTGATAAAAAACAAAATCTTGCAGACACCGAAAGAGTTAAGCTTCCTTAGCAAATGAATTCTGAACTGTCCCCGCTTGACTGTGCACTCTGTGTTCTCATTGAATTTCCGCTGCGAACCAAACGCTGTCGTTTCTCCGATTTGTACATCTTCATCGTGTACGATGCTCACTTCCGGTTCGACACCGCATTTTCTGAAGTCAATTATCAATTCTTTAGTTTTCGCCACATTTAGGTCTAGAACATTTTCAGCACACCTTTTGACAAATGCCAGTAGGGCAGCACCATGATCAGATTGGCGCCAGAAAAAGTCAGTCCCTCTTGGCGAAGTTACATTCACTCTGAACTTTGTATTTTCAGTGTCCACAACGCCACCAACACCATCATGCCTCCATTTTCAAGGAATACGTACCTCCTGTAAATCATAACCACCCTCCTCAAACTTACCAACACAACTACATGAACCAAAATGGAGAGACAGATATACAAAAAATGAAATGAAATTGAAATGCCGTGGCATCTCTCCGCACAGGTGCATTCCTACAGATATACAAATGCTCATGTTGTCCCAGATAAACACTGGGCGCTGTGAGCTCCGTTGCCGCTCTCTGTGGAGTTTGCGGTTGCAGGTGCTCCCATTAACATGCCGCCTCGCTGCCAAAACACAGCAGTTAGTGAGCGGACGCGGCACCATCAACACCCTGCTGTACACCCACACAGGCCTGCTCTGTGACGTGGTTTCCATTATGTTTTATGTTTTTTCTTTTTTTTTTTTTCTAATGGCGGAATGTGTCTCTCCCTCCTTCTCCAGGAGAAGCACTGTCAACAGAAATACAACGTGTCATGCATCATGATTCTTCCACAGTACCAGCGCAGGGGCTACGGACGCTTTCTCATCGACTTCAGTAAGGGCTTCAGCCTCGAAAAAAACACAAATAACTGTGAAATGTATCTGATAACTCCTTTATGATCGATGAATACGTTAGAAAAAATACTGTGGTGTACAACTTTTGAGGCTCAAGATGTATTTTTTTGTTGCTCCCTCCCTGCAGGCTACTTATTGTCCAAGCGCGAGGGCCAGCCAGGATCTCCAGAGAAGCCTCTGTCGGACCTAGGCCGGCTGTCCTACATGGCCTACTGGCGCAGCGTGGTGCTGGAGTGTCTCCACGAGGTCCGCGATCGGCAGATCACCATACGACAGCTGAGCAAACTGACTGGCATCTGCCCGCAGGACATCACCACCACCTTGCACAGCCTCAACATGCTGGAGCAGCGAGGAGACAGGTCAGATTCACATTATATCGGGGGGAACATTTGGAGCGCCAAACACTTAATTTCCTGCATTCTCGTCAATTTAATTCAATGTAAATTGTTATTGATACTGAATCCTTTATTGTTCACGATGACGTCCTCAAATCAAAGATATTCAGTTTACTGTCACAGAGGAGTAAAAGAAACGAGAAAATATTCACATTTGAGAAGCGGGAATCAGAGAATCCTTTTTTTTCCCCATAAAAACATGACTCAAACCGATTCATCGATTATCAAAATAGTTGACGATTAATAGATTTAATCGCTTAATCTCTACACATAACCATACACATATGCACACAGCACTTTGGTGTCGCATGCTAACATTAGGCTCGCTCGAGATGAACTGCGCCTCGCCCGTAAAGTGGACGAGAGCCGGCAGCAGCAGCCGGGGGCGGTGACAAATATCTGCTGTCAAGTCGGACAATTTTCCAGCCGATTCCAGCAGCCTGCAGGCTGAACAGGAAGTCACAGAAACACTGTGGTCCGATTTAATAAAAAGTTATCAGACCCATATATCAGCTTGTACACAAGACTCCAGTTGTTTTTTATTATGACAGAGTAGCTGTCAAAATGCTCTACATGCGATCTGTTACACTGTAGATGATCCGTAATCTGAACAGATTTAGTCTCTCTGACTTCTGAACATAACTATCAGCCACACAACATGTTGTTTGTACAGAATACGCCTTTAAATCAGACAAATAGAAGTTAAAATCCCTCCAATTCAAAAACAATAAAAAAGTTTATATAAAACCAATCGGCTGTTAGATCAGCTGAGAGGCCGGTGTTTCCCAGCATGCCATGGGTCCGCCTGGGTCTTGCAGTCGGTGAAAAGCAACTGCCTGCGTCTCAGAACTGCGGCCGCCTTGCTCTCGTGAGATTATCGTTGCCCATGTGTGCATGACGTCAGAGCAAGTCGGGATCAAGTCGGACACAAATCTAACCGGCATGCAATGGGCGGCGATCGATTCTGCGCAGACCAACACATTGGTTTAGATCCACACATAGATGCCACATTCTTCTAATTTCTGCTTACATGTAGAAAAACATGCATACAGAGTTCTAACGCTCCTGTTTGTTTTTGCTGTGGTTTTGTCAGGCTGGTCCTGGTGCGAAGGGAGAAGTTGGTGTCTAACCACATGGCTCGTCTCAACGCCCGGCCGCGGCAGCTGGATGTCGACCCCGAGTGTCTCCGCTGGACTCCCGTCATTGTCACCAACACTGTGGTCTCTGACGCCGACGCAGATGACAACGACGACGAGGAGGAGGACGAAGAACCAGAGGAAGACGACCGCAAGGAGGTAACTTCTGTGGAAATAATAGATTGATGTCGAAGTTGTTGTACATTCTTGTTGATTACTTATTGAGTTTATTTTATTTTTCTCTGTAAATAGATCAAACCAAGTCACAGGGTCCCACCAATGTCCTGGCACATGCGCCAAGGGAAGAAGAGGGACGAGGACGAGGACGAGGAGGTAGAAGAGGAAAGAAAGAGCTTCCTGGGGTTTCCCATTAGCCAAAGCTCTCCAACTTCCCCTCCCATTCGCTGTCCACCCTCTGTCCCAGAGCCACCGCGTCCCCCTCCCCCAACAAATGGAGAACGCCGGCCGCGAGGGCGCCCACCCAAGAACTGGCCCTGGGGCAAGGTGAAAGACAACACACGGGTGGGACGGCCACCCAAGATCCGCCCCGTGGAGGACGAGGACGATGAGGACGAGGAGAGAACAGAGGGAGGAAAAACCACTGGCTCTGCCTGCAGCCCTCCCTCCCTTTTCTCCCTGGACAGACATGCAGAATCCACAGCCTTTCACTCCCTGGACATGGCCAGGCACCCCTCCATAACCCCTACACGAAGAGGGCGGCCCCCAAGGAAAAAGAGAGGCCCTAAACCCCGATTGATGGAAGGGCCCGGAGAGGGACTGGCACAGCTATCTGTGGTTTCCAGGTTGAACGAGTCTCTGCCTGTCAGGAAGGGCTGCTTCAGTGAAAGCAGTGAAGAAGAGGAGGATGACGATGACGATGACGAAGATAACGAAGAGAGGAGGGCATGCTCCCCACCCATCCTTACCAAGCCTGCCATGGGGCTTAAATGCAAGGTAAGAAACTAACAGTGTTAACCGTTGATGTAATGCAATGTAAATGTTAAAATCTCAGAATTAAGATTGATTCGTTGCCTAATTTAAAAATGTATTTATTAGCATTCAGTTGTATTTAGGACTGGATTGATGTCCATGCCATTCACTATAATCTTCTTGATCTCAGTCAGTCCGGGTCGTTTAAGTCTGTAGTATAATTTTTAGGTAAATGTCAAAGGCACACTTAATAACCCATCCTGTTTCTACCTAGAAGCCACTGAGGAAGCGTCGCTTTCGCCAGCGGAGCCACCCTCACAGCAGCGTGGTGACAGAGACGATTTCTGAGACCACAGAAGTGTTGGACGAGCCCTTTGTGGACTCCGACTCGGAGAGGCCTATGCCCAGGCTGGAGGAGGAGACGCCCCTGGGCCACCCACTGCACCGCTACCCCCCAGCCCGCTCTGCTCTGAGGCTGTCTGACCCAGCGCCCAAAAGGGGCCGGCACTCCAACCTCACAGATTCAGAGGAAGACGGTGAGCAGACGGGGTTTTTGATGCCAGACTTGGGAAATGATTAGTGATGATGGGTTTTGTGTATTATACAGAGGTACGTGTGCAGCTTTATCTAACACTGGCTTGTCCTCTTGCCTCCTTTAGAGCTCACACCCGTGCTGAAGCCCGTGGCTGCTCTGCCAGCAACTCCATCCGAGAGCCTTGCGGCCAACCCAGAGGTCCCAGTCAAGAAGAAGAAAGGCTGGCCAAAGGGAAAGAGCCGCAAACCCCTGCACTGGAAGCAACAAGGACCTGGAAAACCCCCTAGTGGTGGACCAGCCGGAGATGGCCAGGCCCAAAGTGGGGATCCGCCACCCCCTAAAATCAAGATGAAGCCTGGCCGCAAGCCCCGGAGCTGGTACCTGCAGCGGGCCCAGGAGGAGGCAGAGCGGCAGGAGCAGGAAAGACAAAGGCTGTTGGAGCAGCAGCTGGACAAGGATCCTCAGCTGCTCCAGACAGATGACCGCAACAGCAAGCGAGTCTGCAGAACCAACATTGACCGAGACAACAAACCGAAAGACTCCGATGAAGAAGATGACTATCTCCCTAAGCCTGTTGAGCAGAAGGTGCCCAGGAGGCGAGGGAGACCGCCCAAGAACCGCGCCCTCCTCCAGCCACCACAGCCTGCCCCCAAACCCCCTCCCACCTCTGAGCCCGAGGAGGAAGAGGACGAGGAGACTGGAAGGGCCTGGGAGGAAGACAAACCCAGCCGTCCACCGTCCCGTACCCTGCTGTCCCCTTCGTCCTCCTCTTCCACCTCGGGGCCCCGGGCCCGACAGCCCCGGCCTCAGGACACAGATATGGGTGACAGGGAAGAGGACGATGACGATGAGGAGAGGGAGGAAGAGGGATGCGGCAGTGTCGGCGGGAGCATCAACAGGCGGCCGGCAGTTCCACCAGGTTCAGGAAGCAGGCGCAGTGAAGACCACGACGCAGACGATGAAGGGGATGGACACTTGGAGGACAAGAGCAACGGCAGCAACGGCAGCAAGAAGAGGAAAAGTCAGGACTCTGAAGATGAAGAGGATGATGACGAGGAGGAGGAGGAGCCTGCCTCCCGCGCAAGCTCTCCCCCTGTCAAAGAAGAACCCCAAGGCGGAGAGGCTTTTTTAGACATGGAGAACAGCGTGGCCCGGGACTATGTCAGCAAGCAGGAGGAGGAAGAAGAGGAGGAGGAGGAGGCTGAGGAGGAGGCGCAGGAGAACAAGTGTCGGCCCTCCTCAGCCGACCCGCAGCAGGAGGAGAGGCGGCGCAGAGAGCAGGAGGAGTCGGCTGCAGCAGCCGCGGCAGTGGAAACGGTTACGGCCATGTCTGTTCCCTCGGAGCCCATGGAGCTCCAGTCCCTGCACCCAGACGATAAGGACGTCACGCTGTTGATGGAGCCCCAACACACACATCCACACGCCCACCCTCACCAGCACTCGGACTTCAAAGAGGAGCTGGGCCACCATCACCCACACCACCCCCATCACCACTCCAACGAGCTGGACCTTGAGACTATGCAGGCCGTCCAGTCCCTGACCCAGGGGGAAGCCCAGGACGAAGAGACGGAACCCCAGCCACACCACGGGGCCTACCAGGACTGTGAGGAGACCCTAGCCGCCTGCCGCACCCTGCAGAGTTACAGCCACACAGGGGAGGCCGAGGAGGAGGCTCTGGCCCTGGTGGAGGATTGTGGGGCCTCCCAGCACAGCAGCCCCCTTCCTAATCCCCCAGTGCCGCCCCTGCCCAGTCAATCGGTGCGCTCGGTGAACAGTCCAGGGTTGCCCTCGGGCATCATGGACACAACACCAGCAGGGCAGAGGGGAGGGACGCCTGGCCCCACAGGGGCGGTGGGCAGTGTCGGAGGTGCTGGAGGGGGGTACACGCAGATCACGCCAGAGCATCCCAGTTCTCTGTCCGCCCCCTCCCAGCAGAGCATGGAGACGTCGCCAATGATGGACGTGCCGTCCGTGTCAGACCACTCGCAGCAGGTGGTCGACAGCGGCTTCAGTGACCTAGGCAGCATAGAGAGCACCACAGAGAACTACGACAACCCCAGCAGCTACGACTCTACCATGGGTGGAGGGGGTAATGGAACAGGGAATGGCGGGAACGGAGGGGGAATGTCGGCTGCCGTAGTTGCCGGAGCTTCCACAGCTTCCTCATCATCAGCCTCCTCTTCTTCAAGCTCAGCCCCTCCGTCCTCCTCCCAGTCCAACAGCTGCTCCTTTGTGCCAGCCCCCAGCCTCACATCTTCCACAGGAACGGGAGGATCCCAACTAGCGATGGGCAGCTGCAGCCTCATCCAGCAAACCGGATCGGGGCCCAACAGCGGACCCGGTGCCAGTAACGTAGGCAGCGCTGTGCCCCAGCCCCCGCCACCGCCACAGCCGTCCAACACCCCCAGCTGTGGCATTAAGTCTCCTCAGAGTTGCGGTGTGATCGAGAGGCCTCCCAGCACCAACCAGCAGCAGCAGCAGTCCCAAAAAAAGGTTCCTCAGCAGCAACAAGCCCCAAACCCTCAGCCTCCACCGTCGGCACCACCACCACCACAGCAGCAGCAGCAGGCCCTGTCGCAGTGTAGTATGGGAAATGGCTTCGCCTCCACACCCATGATCATGGAGATCCCTGAGAGTGGAGGCGGAGGAGGGGGCCGCACCCTGTATGAACGCATGGGTCAGGACTTTGGCACCGGCGGCTACCCCCAGCCCTCGGCAACCTTCAGCCTGGCCAAACTCCAGCAGCTCACCAACACCATCATGGACCCCCATGCCATGCCCTACTCTCATTCAGCCTCCGTCACCTCCTACGCCACCAGTGTTTCTCTCTCCAACCCCGGGCTGGCCCCTTCACCCCACGCCCCCCTCTCTCAGGGCCAGCCCACTATGACCCCGCCTCCTAACCTGAGCTCTGGCTCCATGAACCTGGGCTCCCTGCAGCTGCAATGCAACATGCCCACCGCTAACATCGGCCTGGGACCCCCGCCGCACACACAGCGGCTACAGGGCCAGATGGCTACGGTCAAAGGCCATATATCCATCCGGTCCAAAGCCACTCAGCAGCTGGCCCCGGCCCCGCACCAGCAGCAGCTCTACGGCCGCAGCTCAGGGGCCGTGGCCATGCAGGGCACGCCGCGCACCCTGGCCGTGCAGCGCGGCATGATGCCAAACCTCATGCCCACGCCAGCGCCATACAACTCCATGAACATGACGCCCCTCAATGCCATGTCTGCCGGCTACCGAATGCCCCAACCCATGATGAACAGTGGTTACCACGGCAATCCCCCTTACATGAATCAGCCAGCTCAGTACCCCATGCAGATGCAGATGGGCATGATGGGAGGGCAGGGTTACCCGCAGCAGCCTATGCAGCCCAATCACCACGGCAACATGATGTACACTGGCCCCTCCCATCACAGCTACGCGGGTGTCCCCAAACAATCACCATACATGAGCAGATGAGCAGCCAAGAACTGACAGAAGGAGACATGAGGCCAGAGCTGATACTCGCTGTACTCTAAATGTCCATTACTCCTGTTCACCCTCTCCAGTGCCGCGGCAGGCACCAGCGAGTGTAGGTGGTCGGAGACAGAGGGGTCTTTGGGTGTCCTGTTTTTCTATGTTGTCATTTCGTCCCTTTTTGTTTGGGCTCGTTTCTCCTCCCCTCCCAGCTGGCTGTGTGAGGAAGCAAGCCGGCGGGGGTTCCGGGTTTGGGCGTGTACATGGACCTCTGCCGTGCCACGCAGCTTCCGGCCAGGCCTGCACAGTCCTCCGTCATGTGATTTCACACAGGCCCGGGAGCCTCCTCCTCCTCCTGATGCGCAGGAGGGGAGAGCAGGGGAGGACAAGAAAGACGAGGAAGATACACAGAGAAAGACAATACAGGAGTACCTCGCTTTGTCAGACTGCGTATGAAAAACAGTGGTTACCTGAATATATTCAACCATGCACACAATCTTTTAATTGATATAGGAAGCCTTACCTTGGAAAAAAGAGACAATGAAACATTGTAGGCGGACTCTTGTTTTTTGTTTTGTTAACCATTATGTTGGGTCTTATTTTTGTTGTTGTTTTTGTTGTTTTTTTTTTGTTTTTGTTTTTTTAAATACTCGTGTGCAGCCCGACCTCTTATATGCTTTGGTCTTTATACGTGTGCCATTCTGAACTGGTGATCCACCCTCTTGCTCTCTCAGAAATACCCAAACGTCTCGGTGGGCCAGTCTGTCAGACTGCTTTTCACCTGGTTCCAGAAAAGCATAGGAGCGGGGCCTCCGGTGTTTTAAGGTGTTGAGCTGTTTCCAGAGTCTCCGTCTTCCCAAATGGACCTTGTTGTACCAAAAACAGCAAAGGCACAGAAGAGACGAGTTACTGACTGTCTATTAAATGTCCATAAATGAAACAAGTAGCATTATTTTTTTCCGCCACTCCGAACGTTTTAGATGTAAATATTCTGGTACTTCCCAATATCCAGCGCAAACACACACACCTCCACACACACACACACACACACACACACACACACACACCGGCTAGCTGTCGCCAATTGGTGGTTAGCTCGGTAAAGTACAACATTCAGCTGTTCTTGTCCACACACCACCGACAGACGGTGTACCTTTTTTTTTTTTTTTTTTTTTTTAGCAGTTTAGTGAATGCAGAACAAACAGTGGGATTTCCATTTCACTGCTTTAAGGAAAGTCGGTTAACTAAAGCTGATCTCTCCTCCTTAAGTGTTAGTGACCCAAAGAGGTCCACAGGTGTCTGCTTTTGAATGGTGTATTCTGTTAAAACTGTATTTTTTTTTTCCTTTTCTGCAAAATTCTGCACTCCTATTGGCTAGAGATATGGCAGTAGACAGTTAGCCTTTATAAAAGGTGTGCCTAAATGCCTGATCTAGTGCACGGTTTGGTCCTCACATAGAGGCACGCTCATATTAAAGCAGGGTCGGAGGTGAGAAAGTGTTTGAGATTCTGTTGGTTGCGGCCGGCGCAACTGGCAGGGGTGAAACCGCAGACCTTGTCGCTCCATGTACCAGTATTCAAAGTCAAAAGAGGAGCTTTCATTTTCTTAAAGACCTGACACTGCATACTTTATTTGTGTGTGTGTTCTGTTATTTTATTATTTTTTATTTTTGTTTGTTTCTTTCTGAATTTTATCAGACTGGGCAGCTTTCTTTTATGACACAAGCTGACTCTTTTTGACTTTAGAAAACCTATTGTAGAGAAAATGTTTTTTCTATAATATAAAAGGAAACTCTGACATTGATATTGGTACTGTCATTTTTTTCACTTCTGTTTCAGGAAAAAAAAAACAATACATATTTTTTAGCTCGCCTCTTGGGTAATAATTACTAAGAAATTCAAAATTTAAAAAAATTACCACTCACTTTTAGTGACTTTAAGATGCCTTTAACCTCTCCATTCCATCTCATCTCTAGAGTTTTTCTATCTTTGTGTAGTATATTAATGCTATTTTAAACAAAAGGACTACAAATATCTAAAGGTCACTTGGAATTTTTTTTTTCTTCTTTTTTTTTTTACTTGTGTGTGTATAGGATGACTTCCTTACATTTAAGAGGCATGTAAAAAGGAGCTCAGTATATTTCTGTCTGTTTATATCGCTTCCCTTTTTGTATCCTTTGTAATTGTACATGTTGCGTTGTATGCTAAGAGAGAGCGCAAAATAAAGAGAGGAGTGACAGCTGGGCACACAGTGAGGGTTGATTTGCGCTCAGCGGCCTCAACCCTACGCTGTCCCTGTATGTATTTCCATTCATTCAGTTATTTTTTTGTTTGTTCTTTCTTTCTTAGCAAGTACTTTCAAAGAACTCTGTACATTTTAACATAAAATGAAAATAAATTATGTTGAGCCATTCATGTTTTCCTTGAGCTTTTTAAAAGTTTCTGAGTCAGTTCCTTTTAGGGACAAAGATGCCTTAATTATGCTTAAAATCATGCACATTTCATTTAAACCATCTTGTGTAAACAGACTATTTTGTATCTGGAATTTTCAATATTTAAGTAGTTATAAGTAGAGTTTGGACATTAGGTACAGGACAAGTTGTTAGTGGTGTCGAGCACTAGTATTGCAAAACAAAGCGACTAGGACTTTACTCTAAGTAGTGTACATTTATTTAAATGTCTGAGTGTTCTTAATAACGTTGCTACTCATGACTAATAACTAGCAATAATCAAAAGTGTGAAAATAAACATCTTTAGGTACTCTGCTTAGCAGTGGTGGAAGAAGTATTCAGATCCTTTACTTAACCCATTTTCAAAAAGTTCCTATGTCAGATATTTTTTTTTTTTTTCAACCAAATTGTCACAAAAAAAATAACGTGGATAGTTCCATACAATGTTTTTCACAAGTAAAATAATTGATCAGTTAACTACTTTCATAATATTAGTTTTATTTTTTATTTTGACCCAGAAAACCAAAACGTTGCATGGTCGGTGGGAAGACAACACGAGGGTTAAGTAATAGTACCGACTGTTAGAAGGAAAAGTCCTGCATTGAAAATGTCAAGAAAAAGTATGTGAGTATCATCAGTAAAATGTACTTAAAAAAGTACTCGTTGCAGAAAAATCCTCACATTTTAGACACTGTAAAGGATCCAAACTGTTCTGTGTTTAATGGTCTAATCATTTCAGCTGCACGTGTAGGTCTATATATTGTTGGGTAGTTTAATTTATAATAAAACATTGTGTTTCATAAACTACTATGCATTATGTGTGCACAAATATTAAAGTATGTGTAAAGTAACTAGTAACTAAAGCTGTCAGAATAATGAAGTGGAGTAAAACATACAGAATTTCTCTGAAATGTAGTGGAGTAGAAGTAGAAAGTGGCGTGCAAAGAAAAGACAAGTAAAGTACAAGTACCTCAAATTTGTACTTAAGTACATTGCTTGAGTAAATGTTCTCAGTTACATTCCACCACTGCTGCTTAATAATTGTACTAATGCGTTCCATCAGAGCTGCGTGGTTGTGGTTTGATCACATTTGACTGACAAGCCAACAGCTGCTGTCAGCGCTGATTCACACGCTCAACTCTGATTGGTGCCAGAAGTGTGTGACATCACGTCTTCCCTACACAATCCTGTCCATTTCATACCAGTGAGAAGAGAGGAAGGACAAAAACAAATACATCTCATGCAGTGGTGGAATGTAACTAAATAAATTTACTTAAGTACTGTACTTAAGTACACATTTGAGCTACTTGTACTTTACTTTCCACTTTCTACTTCTACTCCGCTACACTTCAGAGGGAAATATTGTACTTTTTACTCCACCACATTCATCTGACAGCTTTAGTTACTAGTTACTTTACACATTAAGATTTCTGCACACAAAACACATGTAGTTTATAAAATGTTTTATTATAAATTAAACCAACCAATACCCAACGCTACAGCTGAACTGATTAGCTGATTTAACACTTAGTTGATTGACAGAACTGTTTTGATCGTTTCCAGTTTCCAGTGTGATTTTTCTGCATCGAGTACTTCTACTTTGAATACTTTAAGTACGTTTTCCTGATGATATTTACATACTTTTACTTAAGTAACATTTTCAATGCAGAAATGTTTACAGTGTGGTGTTAGTACGTTTACTTAAAGGTCCAATGTGTGGGAATTTCTCCCATCTAACGTTGAGATCATATATCGCAATCTCTTCTCTCGCATCACGCAGTTCAAAGTCGTATTACAGCTACGGTAGCCTTCACGCTTCAAAAAGCCGGTCTCTTGCTCTTTTCAATGTCCTTTTTCTTTTTCTCGGTGAAGAAGAAGACTCCTGTTCCTGAAATTTGGATTTTGAATACGTGTGGTCCTCCATCCTTCAAACTTGCCGGGGCCAGGAAGCGACGATACCCATTAGCAGCATTAGCAGCACCTGTGAGTTTATCATGTGACAGTGAAAACGCGAAAGGCAGAGCAGTAGGTCCTGTATGTCCCTTACCGGCTAACGTATTTCAAGATGGCGCATGAATATGGAGCGTCTACCCCAGTTCATGCGAATGCAAATGTAAAATTTCAAGCCAAAAGGAATACTTGGAATTGATGGTGGTGGTAAATATTCATGAAAAAGGACAAGTTTGTGAACGGGCAACACAACGACTAAACACGTTACACACTGGACCTTTAAGTAAAAGATCTGAATACTTCTTCCACCGCTGGTCTCATGTGACATAACTAACACTGTTCCTGCTTTAGGTTAAAATAGTGTTTTAATGTAGGAGTCCATCTGTCATGGCGAGAAGCTGATTGAGAAAATAGTTTTCAGGGACTTTAAATTCTGCTATTTTCCACGTTCTTGTTTGAGGTTGAAATTGTAGTGAATATTCAAAATCTGTATTGCTCATTTAAACATCTTGTTTAAAAGCATCCAGCTGTGCAGAGCCTTTTAGGTTCCCTCACTACTATTAACGATTAGGATGTCTTCTACCTGAGCTTTGTTATGAAGGGCTCAGGATGTCATTTATTCTGGTAACAGATTAGGGAAAGACCAGACTCCATTTCATTTTAAGAAATGAAATGGAGTCATTGATTGATCAATATTACCCCAGAGATGGCAAGCATTTATGATGGGCTTTTGGACATTTGTGGCATTGCTTTGAGCACTTGTGGCCACCAGATGTCCCGATAGCATGTACGCATGTCATGTCAAAAAGTATCGATGTGAAAATGAGAGCGTTATCTCCTCACCCACCTAAATCTTCAACAAACTACAAATACACAGTCTTTGCCTCGTTGCATTTTGCTGGGTTGTGAATGATATGGTCTCACGTTGTAATGTAATTTTTTAATTGTAACAATATGTAATATTCCTGAACACACAGGAGTCACATTTGTCAGATCTTCGTAATGTAAAAAGCTCAATGGGTTGTTCAGTTGCCAAGCGTAAACCAAATGTTTTCTTCGAAAACATTTCTTCTAACACAATGTGGAAACAAAACAAAAAAACATCGTTTTGATCACTCACTCAGTGAGTCAGTGAGTCACTGACTTACAGAAACATAGTTCCATTTTGGATAATAATTACTTTCATTTGCTTCATCCTGCTGAATAAGGGAGATTCCCAAACTGTATGCATCTGGTGACTGCCCACAAGTATTCTATGAATAGATCAATTCTACAATAAATGCATAATGTCAGAATAATCGTTATTTGACCTATGCCTGATGGATATATATATATATATATATATATATATATATATATATATATATCTTAGTTTAGGATTTTGTTCTGATGTCTGTGCTCTTCTGTTGCACTGACATTTACTTTAAGGGTTGGACTTATTGACACTGAGGGTAGGATTTCTCACAACGTCATTATTTGCATGTGTGTTAATACTTTTTCTTAACCCTCGTGTTGTCTTCCCGTCGACCTGCAACTTTTTGCCAAAATTTTAAATGAAAAACCTTTTTCAACATTTTGGTTGTCTTTTTGACACTTTTGTGGCTTTTCCCGGTGTTTTTGTCACTTTTTTTTTTTTACATTTGTCACTTTTTTCAACGTTCTTTTATCAATAGTTTTTTCTTCAAATGCTATAAAATTGACTAAAACACCCAAATTCAATTTTAAGGAAGTTTATCATGCAGCAGGACAATGACCCAAAGCACAACAAAACAAAACAAAACAAAGGACTTCATCAGGGGAAAAAAGTGGAAGGTTTTAGACTGGCCAATTCAATCACCTGACCTTAACCCAACAGAGCATTTCACCTCCTGAAGAGGAGACTGAAGGGAGACCCCATCCCCAAAACAAACAAGAACTGAAAGAACCTGCGGGAAAAGCCTGGAATAGCATCACAAATGAAGAATGCAACAGTTTAGTGATGTCGATGGGTCGCAGGCTTGAGGCAGTTATTGCAAGCAAGGGTTATTCCACCGAATATTAAATGTTATTTACTTTAAGATTATTTGCTCCAATGCTTTTGCTCACCTAAAAATGCTGTGGTCTAATACAAATGGTGATATGTCCTAAGTTGTTTAACACATCTAAATGTAAACACCAGGAAATAAAAGCTGACGTTCTGAACTCTTGTCTCATACTCATCTTTTGATCTTAAACCCAAATGTCTTCAGTGAACAACAAAAACAAAGGAATTTGCCTTGCCGTTCCAATACTTTTGAAGGGGACTGTATGTTATTGTATCATGCAGAAATACCGGTAAGTATGACTCCAGCATCAGCCTCCCATGATGTTCTGTGTAATAATCATGTTTGCCTTTGTTAATTCACTTTAAAATTGTTTAGGGGGAAAAAATATAAAATTAGATTTGCTTTGTACATAACAAAGTACATAACATATATTAAAAATAGCAGCATGCAGACAAACAGGGGAAATATTTTTGGGCGCTAAGCATTGCAGAATTATCCTCAGTGAAGTTTTATATTAAACCATGTCCCTGTGCTGTATCTATTTGTATGACTGGAGAGGAAATCCACAAGATGAAATCTGATACTGGAAACAAAATGTCAGACTAGCTACATCTTAAGGCCAATCAGCGGGCTGTTTTACTGGTGTTTACTGTAGCTCTCCCTCCATGGTCCAATCAAAGCCAAGTCACGAGCCAACAGCTTCCGTATCGTTGACCAATGATTCTATTGAGTAGGCGGGGTTGTATAGTCTCCCCGGATTCTGATTGGTTTGCTGTACACTCTATCCTTCCTCACACCAAGAGCTTCTCCACCTAACGGGAAGCAACGACGGCTGCTTAATCTTTCATTGGGAGAAAGGGTGAAAGGCGAGACGAAACCGTAAAATAAATTGTCTTCGGTAAGTCACTTGCAATCTATGAATGGCTCAATTTGCAAGCGGTGATTTTTCAGTCAGAACAGCATCGTTATTTTAAAGTATTTACATCCCCTGTACCGGGTGACAGGGCTTTTCCTGTCATGAGACTGTATGAGGCAGGAGGAGGGACTGATGTAGCATCTCGTATGGAGACAGAGGCCTTCAACTGCTATGCAATCAAAACAGCTAGCTAGTTACTTTGTTAAATGTTTTATCGCAGTAATAATTAGACCTATGTGTAGCTGCAAATGTATTCAGGTTCTTATAGCACTGCGTTATATCCGGTACGAACTTGATAGCGTCGCCACATATTTAATGAATATCCCGGTGTCATATTTCCCAGCCAGTTAACGCTAGCTAACTAAACAAGACAACTCAATGGTACTGCATCAAGTACAATCCCGATAGGTAGCTAGTGGCCTCTCTGTATGGAGACAGCGGCGCGCCAAACCTCTTTTAAAAAAACAAACAAACAAAAAACCCATTTCATTTACATCACTTTTAAATTAACCCATTCCACTTACAGTCGTTACAGGAGCCATTCATTCACGTGCTGCCGTGAAAAAGTGTGTTCACCCCGTGAGTTTTACGATTTGATAATGTTGAAATCAGTGGTGGAAGTAGTATTCAGATCCTTTCCTTAAGAAAAAGTACTAATACCACACTGTAACAAACACTTACTCCCTTTACTTGTAACAAATACTCTGTTACAAGTAAAAGTCCTGCATTGAAAATGTTACTTAAGTAAAGTATGTAAGTATCAGCAGGAAAATGGACTTCTAAGTATTAAAAGCAAAAGTACTCGATGCAGAAAAATCCTCACATTTTCGAAACTGGAAACGATCCAAACAGTTCTGTCGATCAACTACGTATTTAATCGGCTAATCATTTCAGCTGGACGTTATATTGTTGGGTAGTTTAATTGTAGTAAAACTTATTTTATAAACTACATGTTTTTTTTGTGTGTAAAAATCAGAATTTTGTAAAGTAACTAAAGCTGTCAGATGAATGTAGTGGAGTAAAAAGTACAATATTTCTCTCTGAAGTGTAGCGGAGTAGAAGTAGAAAGTGGCATGAAAACAAAAGACAAGTAAAGCACAAGTACCTCAAATTTGTACTTAAGTACAGTACTTGAGTAAATGTTCTCAGTTACATTCCACCACTGGTTGAAATTGTATTCTTTTGAAGGCTGTGGATTTAACGTGTAGTGTGGAATAAATTCCTTATAGTCTCGAAAAGAAAAGAAAAAAGCCCTTGCTCTTCAACAAATTAAACATTGAGCACACAGACCCATTCTCTGCTACTGAAGAAAGCTCATTGTATGCCCAGCGTTTGTGCGTAAAACCTGCTTTTATCCACCAAGAAATGTGTCATGTGAGAGGAGGATGGACTGTCTTCTCAAAAGTAGGCATGGACTTACTGTTTTCACTTAGTTTTTCTCCTTTTTCTCGTCACCCTCTCAGCCTCCAGCCAAAATGATCCACAGCCTGTTCCTAATCAACGCCTCAGGGGACATTTTCCTGGAGAAGCACTGGAAGAGCGTGGTCAGCCGCTCTGTGTGTGACTACTTCTTTGAGGCACAGGAACGCGCCACTGAGCCGGAGAACGTCCCGCCAGTTATACCCACGCCGCATCACTACCTTATCAGCGTGCTCAGGCATCGCATCTACTTTGTTGCAGTCATCCAGAGTGAGGTGCCACCGCTGTTTGTCATCGAGTTCCTGCACAGAGTCGTCGACACGTTCCAGGTTTCTGGCTCTACTTTTTCAGTTCACTTTAAATTCAGTTCAAATGACTCGTATCTGACTTTATATACCCATATCCTGCCTGTGTTCTTTGTTCTCAGGACTATTTTGGAGTGTGTACGGAGGCTGCTATTAAGGACAATGTGGTAGTGGTCTATGAACTACTGGAGGAGATGCTGGACAACGGCTTTCCACTGGCCACAGAGTCCAACATCCTCAAAGAGCTCATTAAGCCTCCCACCATCCTCCGCACAATGGTCAACACCATCACAGGTACGACCCACGTACATGTTAGCCACAGGCCGCAGGGTCTGTAAAAACTGACTGGGACTCTTTCGCTATTTGGCAGGTGGAATGTAACTACATTTACGCAAGTACTGTATTGAGTACACATTTAAGGTGCTTGTACTTTACTTGAGTCTTTTCTTGTCATGCCACATTCTACTTCTACTCCGCTACATTTCAGAGGGAAATATTGTACTTTTTACCCCACTACATTAATCTGACAGCTTTAGTTACTTTACAAATTCAGATTTTTGCACACAAACGCACATGTCGTTTATAAAATACGATGTTTTATTTTAAATTAAACTACCCAGTACAAAAGAATACTTTGCGCGTCCACAAAGTGAGACAGGTGCGTCGGAAGGGGGGGACAAGCAGGTCCCCCTATAAAGTTTAAAAGTAGGCAACGTTTCGGTACTAGACCATCTTCAGGCAAATGCGCAAACCCGTTTCTTTGAAAATTAAAATACCCAACAATATAACTGCCTACAAGTTGATCCTTTCCATAATGTTATTAGACACTTAGAATATTAATTTGAGCCTGTCAGCGGCAAAACGAGGACTTTTGTGAAGGTACATACAAGCTGAACAATTGCCCTATTAACTCACATTGTAGCTTGTTTCTCCTCCGCCGACTGCAGCGATCTCGCTTAATACGGGACCAATGCCAAAGATTGTTGTTCCCATCAGTCACTTAGACACAAAAACATAGGAAATTAGGGTTAAAAAAAAACAAACAGTAGATACCCTTTAAGATAAGGTCACAGATCTACCAAATGACTGTAACACTATAGAATCAGTATCAGCCAGGAGTCTTATGTATTATGGCAGGAGCTATTGCAACAGCTGATTTGCGTGCACTGTGTTAAATGGGCTCTGTGTAAATGTGCTTGTTATTTAATTTTGGTTAATGTCTGTTATCCAGGCAGCACCAATGTTGGTGAACAGCTCCCTACAGGCCAGCTGTCAGTGGTGCCATGGCGACGCACCGGAGTCAAATACACCAACAATGAGGCCTATTTCGACGTGGTGGAGGAGATCGATGCTATCATCGATAAATCAGGTATTTCTCTCAACAGCCTGCTGGTCAAACGTGTCGTTGCTCCATTATTTAGCCATGACTACATTTCTGTTAAGGTTCCACAGATCATTTAATGGAGAAATGTAATCTTTCCAATAAAAATAAATAAATAAGAAGCTTATAACTAGAAATAACCAGAAATAGAGCCTGATAAATTATAAAGTATTGCAAGATATGGGCATTTTTTTAATCATGATAACATGTAATGCTTACTGTAATGTCATTTCATTGTATTACTATGCATTAGTTTGCATTAACACTTTTTGTTTGGGAGAAGCCCCTCAGTTTGATTATTTTTGGAGTTTGTCGAGAAAATGGTCCGATAAAAAATAATGGACAATAGCGTAACATATCGTCTGTCAGCAGCCTTACTCAAACTTAATACTTACTTTTCTTGGTTTCTTTATATGTTTTTTTTTTTTCTTGCTTTCTGTCAATGTCTCCCATCAACCTCCAACCCTCCTCCTCAGGCTCCACTATTACAGCAGAAATCCAGGGAGTCATTGACGCCTGTGTAAAACTGACAGGCATGCCCGACCTCACTCTCTCTTTCATGGTGAGTCTCCTCTTTTCCAGAGTTCTACGCCCCTTGTGTAATTTCAACAAATGCGCTTACTCTTTTGATGTACTCAGTGGATCCACCCTAGGGATGCACCAATCTGACTTTTTCATTCTTAATACCGATACCGATGCCTGGGCTTTGTGTATCTGTCGATACCTGATACCGATCCGATACCGTTTTTGAATTATTATTATTAATAAACTGTATACCTTCCACCTTATACTTTCCTTCCACCATGTGGAAGAGACTAAAGGCACCAGACTTTCCTAACTAAACATTACTTTCCTAAGACAAAATAACTTAGATGTAGTGTATTGCATTGTTATTTGTTATTTAAAAAAACAGTTGTGCATTCAAATCAAAAATAGAATGTAATCAAACTTCTTAAAATAAATTTAAATAAATCAAATGTAGCAGTAGAAGCAAAATAGTGACTACTCTTCCAGCATGCGACACACGTGCTGCTGACGAATGACGTAGGATGGAGAAAAAATAAATAAATAAACTGGGCCCATGGATCTGTTAATTCTTCCGATTCCCGAGCCAGCTATTTTGTCAATATTAATATAAAGTAATAATAATGCATTTTATTTATATAGCGCTTTCTATCAAACTCACATACATACATTTACATTTTGTAAATGCATAATTGCAAGTCAAATCTAGAGAGTATTAAATGTATAGCTGGGCTGAGTACTACACGTTCTCAAAGAGGTAAAGAGCCCCCACAGGACTCCACTGATATCTTTTTCTGTCATGTTATTATAATTCTTTTTTTGCTTTATCCAAAATACTTTGGAAAGGGTTTGACTTTGCTCAAGAAGTCAACATTGTTCAAACAGTTGGAAATACAAAAGCCATCAGCAAAAGCAATTAAATGATCTTTGCAGTATGAGTTTTTGCACATTTTAAAAAAATAAATAAAAAATGGACATGCCCCCAAACCAACCTGGCCCTCCGTCTCTCTTTCCCAGAATCCTCGGCTGCTGGATGATGTCAGCTTCCACCCGTGTGTTCGGTTCAAGCGCTGGGAAGCCGAGCGGATCCTCTCCTTCATCCCCCCCGATGGAAACTTCCGGTTGCTCTCCTATCACGTCAGCTCTCAGAAGTCAGTGGTTTTCCATTCAGTTCATCTGTTTGTGCCACTTTATGGCAAAGGCATGAAGTTGAAACACCTTTTTTTGTGATTGTTGCGGGCAAAAATCCTTGATTATGCAGCACGTTTTCTTAAAAAATGCGATGGAATATGCGGGATATTTTTTGCAATTTAATGCGATGAAATTGCGGGAACTTGAAAAAATTGCGGTTTGATGAAAAAGAGGAAAAAAAGTGATTCCCCCAACACCCTGTTCTCACTAGGCGAAATTACGTCACTTCATAACGTTCCCATGGCAACAGGGGAAAATGGCTGCTCTTGTGTAAAGTAAATGCAACATTTTTCAACTTTATGCTAAGATATATGTGACTTTTTTGCAACGAAAATGCGGGGATTATGAAATCATGCAAGCCCCGCATATTTTGCGCAGAAATCGGCAATGTATGCGGCGAAAGCGCGGCGTATTTGAAAAAATGTGGCCCCCGCATAAATATGCGGACTTTGGCTGATTATGCATTGAGTTATGCGATCGCATAATCGCGTTTTTCTGGAGGGACTGTTTATCCATGTTTTGTTTTGTTTTCCAATAGTTGCCAATATACAGTATGTGTTCTGTCTGAAGGAATGTACTAATTCAATGACAAGGATACTTCAACAATAACTATGTTCTTTGAAAAATGTAAATCCCGCTACCATAAGTCATGATCCAGACTGAGCTCATGAAGTGGCGTATGTATGACACGCCAATTCGTATGCCATTATTGGCGTGTTATCAAGACACATACTCGCTTTTTAGCGTGTTTATTAACGGCGTTTTGCCTCCATTGACTTACATTACCTTGCGATTGCGTGTGAATTTACGCCGCAGCGAGTAGTACCAAAGGGCGAAAATCCGCGTAGGGAGATTGGTCGGGATGGTGGGTGGGTAAAACACAGGACTTTCACCCAGGAGACCGGGGATCGTGTCCCACGTGTCACGTTTCCTAAACTCTTCTTTTCCTAAACCCAACCGGTTCTTTTTTTCCTAAACCCAACCCATCTGCTATATACGGCGCGTACAGATAACACGCCACTTGGCTTAAGAAAGTGGGCGTGTATCTTTACGCGAAGTCATGATGTCATGTTGCATGATCAGAAAAACAAACAGGGAAGGTAACCAATTCCAAAGAGAAGATGCAGAGTGGAAAGGCCCCCGGTCCACATGGTATCCCGATCAAGTTTTATAGGTAGTTCTCTTCCAAATGATCACCCCTTCCACTTCCAAACAAGGGACCTTCCTTCAATCCCTTACTGAAGCACCCATTAAAGGTCTCATGGCATGGAAATTTCACTTTATGAGGTTTTTTAACATTAATATGAGTCCCCCCAGCCTGCCTATGGGAGCCCAATGTTTTCACAGTTGCAGCCAAAGACAGGGTGGGATACCAAATTTCCACATATCCAACTGGTCTAATTTCCCTACCTGCTTGATATGATTATGTCCCCTAGAAATACGTCATTGGATAAAATTCAGGCACATTTTGCAGAAGAACTAAGGTTCGAGGTGCCTGAGGAGAGAGAAAGAGATAAAAAGAGATAAAACACAAGAATAAAAGTTACAGTGCATTATAAGAAATTAAGTTATTTAAAGAAAGGCAGCATCAAAAAGAAAGGTCTTCAACTTTGATTTAAAAGAACTGAGAGTTGCTGCGGACGTGCAGTTTTCTGGGAGTTTGTAGTAATGCATGTAGTTGCTTTAACCTCAATTCTCCTTTATCCATTCAGCGTGGGTATGGATGGGAAACTTGATGTGAGGGAGGGGGGGAATAAAGGAAAGACAAAACTTCTGTCTATATTGTTCTGTTGGTTTCTACAGAGGCATAGTGGGGCAAAAAAAAAAAGTAGTTACGGGCATTGTTGCCTAAATCCTAAGTTTATAAACTCAGGGTTTGGCCACTGGAGAATTACATAAAAAGAAGAATTCAGTTAAAGGAACACGCCGACTTATTGGGACATTAGCTTATTCACCGTAACCCCGACAGTTAGACAAGTCGATACATACCCTTCTCATCTCCGTGAGTGTCGTAACTCTGTCTGACGGCTCCACCGTTAGCTTAGCCTAGCACAGATCCTGGAGGTAACCGGCTCCAACTAGCCTACTGCTCCCAATAAGTGACAATAACGGCAACATGTTCCTATTTACATGTTGTGATTTGTATAGTCACAGCGTGTACAAATAACAATGTCACATGAGACACAGCCATCTTCTAACCGTATATTAACTGGGAACTATATTATCAGAAAGGGAAGCAGTGCTACTTTGGGAGTGATACGCTGATACGGGCGGGAGTATCACTCCGCCCAAATGTATACAAAGAAAATGATTCCACTGGCTCGTATGACTCTGATTCTGGTTGTTCGTTGGCCTGCTTCTTCTACAGCCTGGTGGCGATCCCAGTGTACATCAAGCACAACATCACCTTCCGAGAGGGAAGCTCCCAGGGACGTTTTGACTTGACTCTGGGACCCAAACAGACCATGGGCAAGGCCGTGGAGTCGGTCCTAGTCAGCAGCCAGCTGCCCCGCGGCGTCCTGAACGCCAACCTCAACCCCTCCCAGGGAACATACACCTTTGACCCAGTCACAAAGGTACTTAGAAACAGTGTATGTGTGTGTGTTTAGACACCTTAAAGTAAGAAGGAGGGAAGTGTGCATGAAAAAGAATGCGAAGAGGTCTCAAAAAGCCTAAATTATGTTAATTTCCACCAACCCTCTCCAGGATCAAAGAGGCCACCGTTTGTTTTGGTGTGACCTTTTTTTTCCAAGTGGCAGTGATCTCATATTGCCATCTTAATGTTGTGTTTTTTTGTTTTTTGGGCTAGATGTTGAGTTGGGATGTTGGCAAGATCAACCCACAGAAGCTTCCCAGCCTGAAAGGCACCATGAGCCTGCAGGCCGGGGCCTCCAAACCTGACGAGAACCCCACCATCAACATCCAGTTAAAGATCCAACAGATGGCCATCTCAGGTACACACACACACACACACACACACACACACACACACACACACGCAGTCATGATTGCATCATTCCAGGAATTCCTTCATTTCTAGTTTTTCATTATCTCGGTAAAACAACACCTAGCTTACATTCCACACTAACCTCTCCCAGTCTGTTGTAGTAAATTAGATCCATATTTCATATCATTAACTAATGGATATAATTTCCACTCTATATTTTGCATTGAGAATAGTTTGCCTTCAACCCCCACACATTTGAGAGAAGCATTTCATCACATCTTCACACTTCAGCCTGCTCAGCTGACAACCACCTGACTGTCCCACTCTGTGAGCACAGTGGCTCACTGGCCACTAGATGGTGCCACATGCAATAAATACACCGCCTGCCATAACTGTACTCTATAAGCACAGTTTGATACACATAAGTAGGGCTGCACAATTAATCGCAATTTTAAAGAAATCGCAGTATGGACTACTGCAATATCCAAATCGCAGTGGGGGCATAACATGTCAAACACTTCTGAATTAAGGATTGTGGTGCTCCAGCCTACACATTGTATCCTACAGACTAAAGAAAAACAATTGTTGTTTTGTACAGATCCTTGAAAAAACGATACAAAAATAATTCCCTTCAATATCGTGGATCATATCGCAATCTTAATAACAGTCAAAATAATCGCAATTAGATATTTTCCTCACATGGTGCAGCCTTACACACCAGTACTCATTTTGTTAACTTAATGTATTCCTGTGTATTATTATATGGTTTTTGCTTTAATGTTAATCTTTATAGAGTGATGTGACTTAGTTAGCATAGACATACTTTCCAGCATTTTATTATTCTATACAGGATTCCAGGTAATATTCAAAGCAATATTGCTTAAAATTTCATTTCTAAAACTGCGTTAGTTCATTTCACAACACGGAAGGCAGTATGATTACTAGCATGCGTTTAGTATATAGTTTTCTGTTTTCTTTTAAAATCTACAATTTAGGAATGTGCAGGTGTGATCAGCGCCAGTTTGTGCCTTTTTCATGTATTGCCATTGAATTTGAGACACAGTGCTAATCGTCCTATTTTTCAACAATTGCAAAGACTCTTGGTCACTGTTCATTCAGATGGAAAAAGATTCCATCCACATCATGACAAAATCAGATTTTAAACTTGTTTCTCAATTTGGAATGTATTTTTCTAATCCAGGTAGCATGAAATGACTTGTATGTCCGCGCACAAGCAAAATATTTCCGGTTTGTTCACGTTGTGCAAATTGAGCACGGGCTGCTCAATTTATTTTTGGATTTTGAAAAAGAGGCAGATATGGGAAATCGTGCAGCAGATGATTTTCATCAGAAGGTTAAAAGAGCCATTAAGGATTTTGGAAAGAACTTTAGAACTGTCTTAAGTGTTAAACAACCCTCTGGGTTTTTTCAAATTTCAAATGGGATGCTTTGCGCTGTAACGGTAATACTGAGCTGAGAGTGGATATAGAGCGAGGCGGTGTAGAAACCTAATGCTGACGTCTCCGTAGTTGTCGTAGCCTAATCAAATCTGTATGGAAGGTCCATAAATCAGCCGCCCGCCATCCTCAAAAATTCAAGCCAGATTTATTTTGGCGTTGTACCAGTGTTTGCTCTTGTCCAGTGACACAAGTGACACATCAGACTTGTTTGTGTTGAGAAATTGAAATTGAAAGAGAAACTGTATTTTTGTCCTGCAACAGGGCTGAAGGTGAATCGTCTGGACATGTACGGTGAGAAGTATAAACCCTTCAAAGGCATCAAATACATGACGAAGGCCGGCAAGTTCCAGGTGCGGACATAAAGACTACTGCTCTGTGACTACTGGACCAAACCACCATGACACTGAGGGGGTGCTGTGATGGGGGAAGAAGGGGGAGTTGGTACATTCCCTGTGTACAGTATATGCATTTCAGGATTTAACAAATTGGAGGCTCCACGTAGCAGTTAAGAATGGACCATTGCACATAAAAAAATTGAAGTAAAAACGTCAAATGTCCAGTAACCTGGTCAGGGCTTTGAGCCTAAAGAGTTTGAACCAAGAGTAATAATGGTGCGTTCCATTTGAAGTCGGAATTTCCAAGTTCCAAGTCGGGAAATTTCGACTGCAACGGCCCCCTGAAGTCGGATTTCCGAGTCGGAAAGTCGGAGAACCTCACAGTACCCCGACCTCAAAATCCAAGGTGGCTGCGCTGTGCATCAACAGTAGTGTAAGTTAGTAGTAGTAATATACAGTTAATTAGCTCTTCTGTCGTACACACAGTAGGCTACTGTCCATCTTCTATCTGTGGACATGATGTTACGTTGCCCGTATGCACAAAAAAAAACAGCGTAATGAGTTGTTATCAACTGGTATTGCTTACAACGGCTAACGTGGCTAGAGCTAACCCCACTGTGGGAAAAAAAAAAAACAGTTATTCCGAGT
This sequence comes from Gymnocephalus cernua, assembly GCA_023631565.1. Lineage (NCBI taxonomy): Eukaryota > Metazoa > Chordata > Actinopteri > Perciformes > Percidae > Gymnocephalus > Gymnocephalus cernua. The sequence continues at coordinate 25,944,503 of CM042425.1, forward strand.
TGTTTACTGGAACACGGTCGACATCGGGTGCGACGTCATTCCCAGCTCTGACTTCCGAGGTAAATGGAACGCACCATCAAGCATTTCCGTCTCTGTCCAAGCTGAACCGAGGCCCAACCCAACCCAACCCAACTCATCTCATGTTAATACAGGCTTCATCAAGTTCAAACATTTCAAACCAACAAGAGGCCGCATTCTGATGCTGCAGAGCTTCAGCCGTCTGTCCTCCACCTTTTTCACACAGTAATTGATTGTCATCCAAACGAGATATATTAGATATTGGAACAATGGTATATCAAAAAAAGAGCTTCCCCTACGATAAACTGAGATTGCACGAGCTGTATGGTATGGCTCCGTGTTTTTTCCCATGTCATAGGACCTCTGTAAGATAAACAACAGAGTTGTCTTTCAGCACACCAAAACTGAAAAAAAAAAAAACTGAAAAAATGAGTACACCAAACTGAGTCAAGGAACTAGTGGCAGTTGATCAGGTGGATATGCTGTAACAGCCTATACAGTACTACTACTTTTTAATCAGTAAGCCTCTATTCTAGAAAACCTAAATTAAAGCAAAAATGATCTTTTTTTGACAAAACTTGCTCCTGAATTTTAACGAACACGATTCTACATCACTTTTCTCCACTCTTTATTAAATTATTCATAGCAACCTACCAATGAAAATTGATATCGGCTGTATTTATATCGCCCCTCTGCCTCTCCTTTTCTAGTTTTTCTGGTTCCTTTTTCAAACATTCCTCTGTTTGCCTTCCTGTTTGTTCTGTTCTTGTGCTCCTCTTCTCCTCGTTGCAATAATTTGACGATTTTTGCCTGCAGCGCTGGAGTCAGCACGCTGACATGTAAGAATGTGATCCTGGAGCCGTCCTCAGTCATGCACTTTCACGTCTGCTGGTACTAACATTTCCTTTTAACGCAAGTGAGGTGGATGGAGAGCGTTGGAGCTATTTATTACCACGAAGGCTTATTTCTGGGAGAATTTCAGGTCCATGTTCACCTGTTTTATTCTACTTGAACTATTATTTATTAAACAAGATGATCCATTTGCTTAAGTAATGTCTTAAGCAGTGTTCCATTACATTCTTAAAAGCTTTAACTCTGCAGGAGTTTGTCATTTAACCATAATTAGGACCCAACAGTATCATTTTTTTGTTCTCAACATATAGAAACGCGTGGCCATGAATAATATTTTGGATCGTATCAATTTGGTGCTTAACACTGTTTGGTCTAAATTATCCAAAACGATTTCCTCAGTGCATCACAATGTGCATCTTAATATCTATTTTAACAACTCGAGATAAACAACCTATTAAGCTATGTATTGTGGTGTAATGGCCAGGTACCTCAGAAGACATGTTTAAGGTTTGCATTTTGTGTTTACAGCATTTTGTTTGTGTGTTTGTTAAACAGCCTCCAATGGAGTGTTACAATGGTGTACAAATAAAGCTTTGATGTGTTATAACTGAGTCATAACCTAATTATTGAATGTGTATTATACTGTAAAGTTAGATATTGTGTTGCCAGTCATAATGGAAATGATTACTTTTCATTTCAGTTCTTAAAGTTTAAATGGACTTTGATGCGACATTGTTTATGAATAGTCATGACATACTTAAGTGTATCTTTGCAGTATTTTTGGCATAGACTAATGTAATGTTGTGATCCTATTGATATGGGATTTATTAGCATTTTCTGTGAATGTACGTGGAGTCATAGTGAGATACAACGCCACGTTTTCATGACCAAGGACTACAAACAGAGCGGGCTACACACCTCGGATAACCTTGTGGTTTGGAAACCCCCATCTAAAAAAAATGTTATTTAATATAACATCATCAAACTGTATTGTGCTGCCATAACTATGTGGGTGGAACCACAAAAGATATTTCTTTTTCGTTCTGACTCTGTGCGTCATATACTGTAAATTACAATAGGTGCAGCTCTCAATTGGAGCAGCATCAAATATTACGCGTAGACTCCTTGGAGATCCTGCACCTGATTAGATTTGCCACCATAACTTACAAAGCTTCTTATATGCAGTAGTGTGAGAACAAAATGGATCTATGGCTGATGACTGGCAAGCTACTGTTTGGTCAGTAGAATTATAATTTAATAAGCACAGGTCATTAAAACAGCCAGCTTGGAGTGAAGACTACAATTAAATACTCTGTGATGCCATGATTTTGAGATTGTCATTCCCTTCAGTCTTTCCCAGGTCCTCACTCTCAATTACATTCATAATAAGAATAAAAAAGGGAATTGATTGTGTATTCAAGCAGAGGTATGATGGAGTGCCCATTCCCAACCATATACAAACTTGTATTAGTAATGGTTGTAATGTTTTTCATTTATGTTTGTAATGATCATGACTGAAGGTTGGTCGCAAATGAATGTAACTGGTTTCTATGGCTTGTTCTTCATTATGTAATGTACACAGGTACTGTTATATTTATAGGGGATTTCAACCATGTCTATCTAGACCTCCGTCCACGTTTCATCCTTTTCACTACCTCACTATCCTCCATAACTCCTTTTCTGCAGCTGAGGACGGTGTGTGGATCATAAGACTGACCCTCACTTGTGATAAAAAGGCAGCTGAGCTACCCGAACTCTGTCAGCGGGGGCCACTGCTCCCTTTCATCTGAACGCACCAACCCAATTTAGTGCAGGAGTGAGACGGGGGGCTTCTTCAGACCTAAAAGGTCCTGATCCTCGTTCCTCCTCATGATGTCACAACATCTGGCTCAAAAGCCCTGCATGACATCACAGGAATCTGACTATAAACCGCTCTTTGACATTCAAGCTATCAGCTAAAATGTCACACCCAATACCCTAAGGGCAGTTTCAAATCATCTTATGACCTTAAAAAAAATACCACTTGAAACTCAGCATCACATGCCCCCTCCCCCCCACCACCACCACCACCCCCACCTCTTGCTCCAGCTGGCAGGACTCCACTCCATAATTTACTGATGACTTTAACCCTTCCAAAAGACACAACCTCTCTCTCCCTCTCTCTCTCTCTCTGTCTCTCTCTCTCTCTCCACCTCCACCACCCTCGACCAGACATAGTGGCAGAGTTATGTCATTAGGCTACAACTTTTTACCCCCTCTGCCCTTTTGTGCACGAATATTTTAATGTGGAAAAGTTTTTGTTGGCGCATTTTAAGCTCTCAATTATTATTATTGTGAGTTTTTTTTTTATAGTTTATGTTTCATTCTGCAAAGGCATTCGAACGCTGAAGTGAAAAAAAAGGAATATCGAAGCATTTAAAGACCTCATCGCGGGTGGTAGGCTACGTTCTCTCTTTTCATTGTGAATATTAGCCTATATTTTAATATGAATATTTTTTCCTGATGCACACATGGATGTTAAGTCGATTAACCCACTTGTAGGTTATGTGTTTGTGTGCAGAACCCCAAAAAGAGTTTCTGCTGCATAGCTAACGTTAAAGTTGATCAAACAGCTGGAATGCATTAGCTAATATATGTTGGCAGGCCATTTGTGGGTGACTTCATTAATGATTTTACTAAAATAGAAATATTAAGACTTGTATGTGTCTATCCACCTGACGAATGATAACACCTCTGAAAGTGTCTTTTGAGACTGTCGCGTGGATGTAAATCAAAGTGTGTATTCACACCCGGTTAAGTGCTGTGTTTGTCACCTAACGCAATTATCCAAGTGGCCTTACTCACAGCCCTACTGTGTTTTGTGTATCCTGTTGTAGATAAGAGAAGTATCTTAATGTAAATCTAAGGATGCCTGTTAGTTTTTATCTGATCGCTTTAATCGGTGTGGGCTGTACCTACGCGGTAACCACGTGAATTTACAGTAACATCTGGGCAGAGGCAGCTAGCACTGACTGGGGGCATGTACTGACGAGCCCCAAAGTGTTGATTAAACCACGTGCGGAGCTGGCAGAGCGCGTGCTGTTGCCTCACAATGTTATTGCCTACAGTTTGCATTTATCAAGATTAATGTAGCTACGTTCCGTAGGTTAGCTAGGTCTGTTTGTTCTGTTTAACGTTGTAACGTTAAGTTACTATCATATTTTAGCATTTAGTGGTGGAGGGAAAAACAGGGAAATTTAAGTGTCACACATTTGTGTCATTACAAGGCGTTGCCCAATCGTATTTAGTCTTCTATTTCCACGGAAGACATTAACTTTATCTTTACCTATAAACTGTCTCTGGCTGATGTCGCAGTCTTTGCTAACCTTAGTTTCATGTTCACAACAAATACTTCAAACTAGCTAAGCTAACGTTACACCATGGACCATTTGGTAAGTTCCCACCCGAATTTAGAAGTTTAGCTAAAATATATAAGCATAAATTATACTTACATGTACAAAAAGAATAAATTGTGGGACAAATTCTGCTAACGTTAGCTAAATGTTAAAACGTAGGCTGAGCGCCAAATACCTAATGTTAGCTAACAAAGCTGCAAAGTAGCTCAAAGTTAAATGTTTAGGCTACTGCTATTTCAAAAGTTGGGGTATAGCTACATTTAAATGGTAACTATACCGTACTTTGTTTTAATTTCAGCGTTTTGGGGGAATTATTTGTTATGGAACAAGTCTCTTTTATTTTATTTTTTACAAAGTGTGAGTTATGCTCACAGCCAGGAGGCAAAACTACCATTAAAGCTAGTAACAGTTAATTGCACTGGTTTACATTTTTTCATGTTAATTTTAAATGCACAAGCCCACAGGGTAATGTTAAATTGAAGTAGCCTACATATTTTATAGTGGCTTTTACCCTCTGCTGCATTGCTGTACCATAAAAAAAACCTGTTCATTGCAGGCTGTGAAACCACTAGCACAGAAACATTGGGTATTCTCAGCACAATTCACTTTATTTATGGTTGACTGGAGCGTGTGACCACAAGACAAAGAGAACTGTCCCTGGCATCAACTTATCACCCCCTGACTTTCATTCAGGGATACATAAGCCCCCCTCCATGTGGGGTCTGCCATTAAAACACATATCTTCACAAACTGCTCATGTAGGCCTGGCTATAAGCCAACTGCATGCACAGCACTGACAGCTGTGTTTGGAAAGCAGACAACATCCAGACAGCTAGTATTAGGGATGTCAGACTGAACTCTAATATAGGGATATAGGGCAAAGCATCTAGTATTATCAAATGCTACACAACCAGATATACCAACTATGTAAGTACATGCAGGCTTGTAAAGGGACATCTGACTGTTAGAAATTGCCATTGACCATGCTTACCCTGAGGCCTGCAGTGGACTAGGAATAAAATATGTTACCACCCAGCCATCTTATGTATTTGATGGGTATTATCTAAATTAGCAGATAATGTAGAAGTCCACTGACAGATATCCATCCACTTTCCACAGACATACATAAAAGCCGTGGTGCCCGTTCACACCAGGAAGTGGTCCGCTGCAGTTCTTTTAAATCAAGCCTGAAGACTTTTCTGGTTGACGCTGCCTTCAATAAATCAAGTTATTATTCATTTCTTACACTGCACTGTGACTTTTATTCTTGTATTTTATATATGTTTTATTCTATTTTAGTTTGTTTTTATTTTCTATTCTCTTCAACGATTGTTTTTAATTGCCGCTTAATGCTTTATGTAAAGCACTTTGAATTGCCTTGTTGCTTAAATGAAAAAATAAACGTACCTGGCCTTGCCTGACAAACATGAACACACATCTTGCCCCGCACCTTTAGCTTGTGCAACTTTACCGGTTAAAAGTGCACTGCTAACGTCAGTTTACAGGCTTGATAGCAAAATAGCTGCTCAGCTGCAGCACATTAAACAGTATATAAATGTATGCATATGTCACTTTGGACTTTAGATACTGTCTGCCCGTGACATGTTAGCTAGAACGCAAGCTGTGTATTTTGTTTCTATTTACAGTGTAACACAACACAATGTGTTTTAATAAGGACATATGATCACAGTCGTAGACATATGTCTGTGTAAAAAAAAAAAAAAAAAGTTGGCTACATACGTTGTTAGATTTATGGCACATGTATGTTCAGATCTTTTATGTGGGGAATATCAAAAGACATATCTTTTTCCCTTAAATGGACAGAAAAAGTGTCCTTAACAATTCAGTTGCTCATAACAGTAGATGGAGAGAGATACTGTACACACTGACCATAAGACAAACATGCAAGGTCCCAACTGGAAACCTAGAAAATAAATGTGTATGTATGTATTTTTTGGCATTCTAGCATGGATTAAAACATTGTTGTTTTATCCCTTTGACTTTCCAGACTGTGGCCAGACTGTGCAGACACCGCCATGACTCCCCAGGCTCCAGCTACGCTGCCACGGTGGTGGTCTGCCAACCATCCCAAAGGGTAGCTGAGAAAGATGGACTCCATACTGCAAGTTACAACCAGGATTCTCCAGGGCCACCAATGGGTGACCAATACCACAGTCTAATAATTAAGCTATGCCTGGAGGACTCAGACTAGAAAACAAGATTACATTAAGCTAACTTTTTTTTGACCACGGCTCACAGAGTCAAGGGGATTTAGGCTTTCTTCAGATGGTTTAATATCGAGATAGACAAATTCAACAGCACAGACTGATCCAAGACAAGTTATCTTCCTGCCAAACTTTGATTTTAAGACCAGACAAACTTGCAGCCAAATATTTATGGTTCGTTTGAATGGTGTTGATTTTAAACTCTTTTAAACTTTAAACTTCACTGTGTTCATCCGTGTTTTTACGATCTCCTTACTGAAGAGACAACATAGACATAAGTGAGGACGGCCACCATGCCCAGGCCAACGGCAGGGCCTGGCCTGCCATCTGAGGACATTTATGAATTCTCAATGGACGAAGAGGAGGCTCATTCTCTCCACGAGCACAGAAAATCTTTAGAGAAGACGTCTCCTCTGAGCAAATATATTGAGACTGAACACCAGCAAGCGGGGCTCTTCTCTCTGTCTCCCTTCTATGCCTCCGTGGACCCCACTGTTGACCTCCAGAAGAAAAAGAGGAAGAAATGTGGCGACTGCACTCCCTGCCTCCGCAAAGAGAACTGCAGTTCCTGTGCAAACTGTCTGAACCGCAAGACGGGCAAGCAGATCTGCAAGCTGCGCAAATGTGAACAGCTGAAGAAGAGACGGAATGAGTGGGACGTGAGCGAGGTACAAATATGTTTATTGTATAATAATATTAGTGATTGTTTATGGGAATACTATATTAGTGTCAGCATATTAATAGTATTAATACTTTGTGCACGGCCCATACTGTCTCAGAGTCTCACACTGTTTTTTTCTCAGTAGAAGCATGCTTTGCTTTTAGCCAGCTGGTTGTGTTTGTTGTGTCATGTTAAAGGTATGTGAGCAGATAATTAGAGAAGAGCAGAGAGTGTATCCATTCACCCACCTGCTGCAGTACTTTCCTGCTGCAGTATCCACCGTTACAGATGTCACACACATCTTGTCTGGGATGTCCATTCAGATAGATAGGCTTTGTAGCTGCTGGTGCTACTAATTGCATTCCTTATCTGTCAAGCCTAGACCTGTTTGTCCTCAGGCTGGGTTTAGAGGGCTAGTTAGTTGCATATATGCAAAGTGTGTATATGTTATAGCACTTACCCAAATGTCACATACTATAATGCTAGATGTGACACTTGTACTAGGAAATAAATTCCAAAACTCAAACGAATAAATGAACATCTACAGTTTAGTATTGTTCTCTCCTCATGGCAACTCCACTTCTGTCTGACTTGGGTTTATCAGAGTCGGAACAGATGGAAGAGATTGTTCTGCCAACTCAAATATATTTATAGAGCACACTTCATACAGTGACACAACTCTTGTGTGCTTTAAAAACGTGATTAAACAATTACTGGTTATACTACAACTACTAAAACAAGCATTGTTACTGTAAAAAGCTACTTTGATGGTGGGAGTGTTTCTGTTTGTTGATGGGATTGCCAGACACCAAATAGAAATACTTGTGTTCTAATACATTTAATGCTGTTTTCATTTGGAAACAATTAGTCAAATGTCAGAAAATGAGTCACCAACTACTTTGATAATCCATTAATATTTTTTCAAGCAAAACATCCAAACATGTTCTCATTCCAGCTTGTCCAATGTGATGATTTTCTACTTTTATCTGTTTTAAATACATAGTAAACTGAGTACCTTTGGGTTTAGGACTGTTGGTTGGACAAAACAAGATATCTAGGTTTATCTTGTCCTTGTTTGAGTGCTGCATTTTCGGAAGATGTCTGAGTCTGTACATGCTCTAGCCTCTGAGGATGCCCCAAACAGAGCTGTAGCTGTATCATAAAGCACCCAGTGAGGTTGTCTCCACACACACTAATGTATATAAAGTAGAAATTGGAACTTCAACAGTGAGAAAATCACAGGGGCACAGCCACTTATAGCTACCTTAAATGTAGTGAATCTAGTTAAGAAAGATAGAGAGTATGAGTATTTGCCTATTATGATATCTGAGGATACAGATGGGTAACCTTCGTTGTTATAAATACTACTTAAATATTGTCCTCAAGATTAAGCAGTGAAAACGTTTGAGGCTATTTGAACAGACTGGGAGTGGATAGTGTGAGTGCGTGCGTGGGTGCGTGCGTGCGTGCGTGCGTGGGTGGGTGCGTGCGTGTGTGTTTGTTTGCATGGCTGAGAGACTGTGAGGGCTTCCAAACAGCAGCAGTGGAGAATTCCTGCAGTTGCCTGGGCTTTGTCCTTTGACCTCTGAGGCTTTGAATGAGAGTGGGGGTTAACCTTAGGCCAGTTTCTGTTTGTGTGTGTGGGTGAGCGAAGAAAGAGAAAGACTGCATGTTTTTAAAGTGTGCACTTCTATGTGTTAATGGAAGTGCACGTGTGTGTGTGTGTGTGTGTGTGTGTGTGTGTGTGTGTGTGTGCGTGCGTGCGTGCGTGTGTGTGGGGCTTGTGTTTGTACGTGCCCCCATGCTTAAACTGGGGGGATGGGCTGTAAAGTGAAGGAGGAGGACGGGAAGATGCAGTAAATGGTCAGCAGTATTGGAGGAGGAGAAGCAGGAAAAACCAGACTGGGCTTGAAAGCATGACCAAGCATTAAAGCATGGACACTTATTTACTGCTTTTCCTAGGGCTGGCAGTCAGCAAAACAAGCATGTGGCCACTGTTTCTGTTACCAACATTCCCATACGTACCAACTTTCATACACAACATGATGACTAAACAGCGTTAGGTGGGTTTTTGTAATGTAAATGTACAGCGGCTCTACATGCATTTGTTGGTGTGTTTCTGTGTACGTGTAGAATGTATCTGCAGAATTCTGCATGTACAGATTCTGTTGGATGTTTGTCCCAGTGGATATAGCGCTGATGACTGAGTGGACCTCATACCCCATACATTACCCTACAGTGCAATGGGCTGATTGAGGGAGAGGCAGCAGGAGCAGCACATTCATCAAACTCAACAGCAAGCTCATTCATATACACATTAAAAAAGGCAGTCTTATATTGTAACCCTGCCGAACACCTCTTCTCTGGGTGAAGAATTCAATTTGTTTGTCTCCAATTTTAACAGCACACATATTTTTCAAATACTTTGATTTAACCAGATGATACATTTTGCCCCGTAAACTACAGTGTAGAAGTCTGTAATAGAGCCTTCTTGAAATCAATAAAACATGAAAAAGTGAATATCTTACTATTTGTTGTTAGGTGCACATGTTTGTTAATTAAAGTGTGAAGAGTATACATGTTCGGAGGTGCGGTGGTTTGGGAGAAAGCCAATTTGACTTTTACTCAAGATGGAATGTTCCTCAAGGAAATCTAGTATTCTTTTATTTAGAATACTACAGAATAATGTACCCAGACAGCTGCTGACACAAATGCCTTGGTAGTTATTAGGGTCTGATTTGTTCCCACTCTTATGATGGGGAAATGAGCCCTTTCCACCAGATTTTGAGAAAACATCCCGACTGTAATACAATATTGAACAACTTTAACACTGCATCCTGCATCTCTGGAGTGCTACATTTGAGCATTTTGTTTTTAATTCTGTCTTGACCACAAGCTTTACTCAGCTGGAGAGATTTTGTCTGTGTGGTCAATAATTCCCAAGTAATTGGGAAATCAAGGGGGTTTTGGTTGTCAAGGCTCAAGCACCAACAAGGTCGGTTGGACAGTCAAAGTTGGCCAAAAATGCAGTTTTAATATTCATTAAAAAAAATTGGGGGCACATTGGCCTCTAGCTCACCCAGTAAGAGCGTTCGCCTCATGTTGGCTGAGTCCTGCAGCGGCGTGGGATCGAATCCGACCTGCTGCCCTTTGCTGCGTGTCTTCCCCCATCTCTCTCCCCCTTTCCTGCCTATCCACTGTCATTGTATAATAAAGGGAAAAACAGCCCAATTGTTTTTACAATTTGAATATATATTAGAATTTAGAATTTTCAGAATATTCATGTATATTATAGACAGCCCTACTGCAGCTGTCCAATGGTCGCGGAAATGTCTACCGGGGGCCCGTTCACCGCTGCTTGCAGCTGTAATCTTGAATGGTTTCTTCTAATGTTTGGAGTTTTTCTTTTATAATATCTATCTTGATCTAAATTGATTTATTTTGGGTTGGTATTATTTAGTGATTTCTGAATGAATAGTGTCAAAAATGTCTTTTTCAAAATAAGGAGAATCTACTGGGCTGTATATAAATTGCACAGCGATTATAGATGTCTATCAGTTCTACCTAGGGTTTGATCTAACCTCAACCAAATGTGATTTACCCTGTTTCACTAGTGAGATCTGGTGGCAAAGATCTACTTTATATATCAATGTCCCTCCTCCCTCACAATCCCTCCATCCCTGCCCTCTGACCTCTCAATGGATGTTAGCAGCTGAGTCCCTTATTGCCTGGCAACCACAGCCTCCATCTTCTACCATGACAGCTGCTCACTGTTGTACCATGTGAATATGGGCAGCAGCTTCAATTCCATACAACCTGTACAGTTCAACAGACTAAATGTGACCATTCAAAATGTGTTTTACTCACGATTCTTTACATTCACATAACCTTTTCTTACTTAATAGCCTGGTTAAGAATCCATACGGTAAAAATGTTCTTAGAGTTTTCTTTCCAGGTACACCCCCTTGAAACAGGTGACTGATTGTTAATGTGAATAAAATAGAGGAGTGGAGTATAAAGAATAAGCAAACTAGCTTAATCAATACAATAAATTAGACAAGTGAGTCTAATTGATACAATAAATAACAAAATACAATACGCAATTAGAACGGCTATAATGAGCCTCCCTCCACTGTGTCCGTATGAAGTGAGTGTGTTTGCTTGTGTGTGGGGATAGTTAGGTTGCAGGTCTAAAATGTGAGTAGACAACAGCAACCTACAGTGCATTTATGAGTGGAATGAGGTTAAATGAAGGCATGTGTATTCAGTCAGGATTATGGCGCCGTCTAGGAGTAGATAGGATTTGCCTCTGTGAGTGAGTTCTGTATGCTCTGTCAGTGATCGCAAGGTGTCCATTAAAGGCTGTGAAAGCCTGAAAGAGGAGGGACAGTTCGATCGAGGAGCGATGTGCTAGATTATGTTCCTTCCTCTTGAGTCTGCATTCGTTATTCCTGCAAAGACAATTGTTTCTAACAAGCCTCCCTTGACTGGTGGTGCTTAGATTCATTACATAAACTATTATTACAGCATTAATTCACAACTACAGTTACTCTTCCTGTTACTGCTGCCTTTACTAAAACGCTTGTACTGCGGCTACACTGTTGTGTGCTACAACTACCCCGGCCACCTGTAACGAAGCAGCCGCTCTCGCTGTCCAGCTTTCCACAAACACGCCCTCTGCTTACACATAAACACACACGCTTACACACATTCATACACACACGTGGCCCGTCTGACGTCAGCAGAGGGGGTTTCCCATGCCATACGAGAGCGTCAGACAGAATGCTGTGTCACTGTGTGGCTGCCTTGCATCACGGCGCCACACTTCAGCTCCCTCTCTCTTTCCGACGCTCTCTCTCTGTTTCTGTGTCTCTGTCTGCCTCTCGCTTTCTGTCCTTCTCGCCTTGATCTGCCGTGTCTTCGCCAGCCCGCGTGAACTTTCGCTGACTTTGTCTTGTCTTGCGGCGGTTACTAATCCAGCAGCCCTTTTCACTCCGGCACCACTTTGGCACACAATTAGTTTTTTGTTAAACTTCCCGTTTCACAAAAGCTGATCATATACAGTTTTTAAAAGGGCTTTGTTAAAAAAGAGAAATGCATCTAGGCAGCAATACCCGGTTACTGATTTGGACCAAGCCATTTCCCCTTGGCTTTTGTGGTTGTGTTCAGCACTCTGGCAAGAACGTGCGCTGATGTCTGGTTTAAAAAGGTACAAGCTGAAGATGATCTTTCACACTCAGAATGTAAACATTATGAACACAGGCTTTCAAAATATGCTTGGCATGTCATTCTCGCACAGGCTGCGTGTAAAGGAAATGCGAGCCCCGTGCACGTGGAGATCACTGATTTGTTTATGTAAACATGATCACAGTTGATGATTTATGATATTTTGTGACACCATGGCTTTTTGCTTTTGGCACTTATGTAGCTTTAATGTGTACTTCTCTTATAATATCGCAGAGTAACAGTGGCAATGTGCTCATTTTCTGTGTCTTCACTTTCTTTGAGTCAGCATGATGGGCTTTGCTGTGTATTTTGCCTGTCAGAGGGGGGTTGTGAGGTTGTGCTGTTTGAGAGGGTCTTTGTGAAAATAAATGAGTGTGTGTGTGTGTGTGTGTGTGTGTGTGTGTGTGTGTGTGTGTGTGTGTGTGTGTGTGTGTGTGTGTGTGTGTGTGTGTGTGTGTGTGTGTCTGTGCGCTGTGCAGTCCAGTCCAGTTATTGCAGGCAGCCCTGACACCCAGATGGTGCTCAGCGATACCACATACCAGAGGCATTGTTTAGGGAAGGCGAGTTTGAGGAGATAATTGACAGGCATAGAGAGGACCCCCCCCCCCCCCCCGCCCCAACACATACACACACTTCCCGTCCACCTTTACTCTGTCTCTTTATGTCAGCCTCTCTTTTATGGTGCTGTACACATGCACACACACACACACACACACACACACACACACACACACACACACACACACACACACACACACACACACACACACACACACCGTTTTTATTTTAACCTCTCTTAACTAGCTCCAATTTCTCTCTCTCTCTCTCTCTCTCTCTCTCTCTCTCCCTCTCTCTCTCTCTCTCTCTCTCTCTCTCTCGCCGCCCTCACTTGCTCTCCTTCTATTTCACCCTAGCAGCAGAGCCCAGCCTGGCCTCTGATTGGTGGACGGACTGCCTTTGTGTGCTATCTCTAGCGTGACGTCTCTCCGGCGAGCTCTGTGTGTGTGTGTGTGTGTGTGTGTGTGTGTGTGTGTGTGTGTGTGTGTGTGTGTGTATGTGTGTGTGTGTGTGTGTGTGTGTGTGTGTGTGTGTGTACATTTGTTCATGAGTGTATATGTTTGAAGAGAGAAAGAGGGGGAGGGGGTGGTAGAGGGGGCATTTACATCATATATGCAGAAGGAAAAGAGAAAAAGAACCGAACAAGTGGGAGTGATAGCGATCACAGAAAAAAAACCTTGTGTATGTGTTTGTGTGTGTATGAGCTTGTGTGCGGGAGACCTATTGGCGTACTAGCAGGAGAGAGAGGGAGGGGGTAGAGCAAGAGAGCAAGCGACACAGAGAGAGAGAGAGAGAGAGAGAGAGAGAGAGAGAGAGAGAGAGAACGTGCGTACGAGGGCTCATGTAAAGCCAGATTAAAAACACAAGATGGCTTCCTGAATGGGCTGCTGGAACACAGACGAGAGAGAGAGACCGAGAAAGAAGAGTGGAGAGGTAGAGAGAGAGAAAGAGAGAGCAAGAAGAAAGGGATAGAGGGATAGAGGTGAAGACAAGAGGGAGCCCGAGTCTTCTGATGGGGATTCGGCCAGCGGACGGAGGAGTACAAACCAAGGCAGCTCAGAGGCTTGGAGGGTAAATATTCATTGCTCCAGACTATTTTAGGATTGAGTGGAAGGGGGGAGATGAGGTTGGCGGGACAGCTCAAGACAAAACACATCATTTAACATTGAGACAGTCAGGGCCATGTAGACAAGGGGGACATGCTGTGCCAAATAAACAAGACGCTATTGTTTTACAATAATTAGCCCTGCTTTGATGAACCATTTCCATCTATTGCATCTGACTATTAGCCAACCTATTTACTGACACTTGTGCACGTTTTGCCAATTTACTCTTTAAAAAACTGGGTTATGCGGTCTAATGCATAAATTAGGAAGGCTGCACCAGGTCAGGATACAGACATTACATAATTCTATAATTGAAATTGAGTCTTGCTTTGCTGTCTCTTATATTATATCCCAGCAGTAGAGGGAAGTGCCGGCTCACTGTTTGAACACAAATCAAAGAAAAGACATCTGTGTGCATGGCTGCTTTTTGATGGTTGCTGAGGATGACAGGAATGATAAGGAGAGTGTGTGTGAAAAGGCATACATGGTGTACCTGGTGGTCCTACTGTCCATAATGACGAGTCTTTTTGAACAGGCCCTTGTCGCATTATTCTATTGATTGTTATTCTCACCCCCTCCCATCTCTCTCTGTCTCCTTCTCACTCCCCCCTCTCTTGTTCTGTTGAATGGCTGTGCAGGTGGAATATTTTGAAGACAACCGGCGAGGCTGCTTGGGAAACCCTGACCTGGCAGCTGAGGTAGGAGAGGGCATTGGTTTTGTGTCGCGGTGTTGTTCTGTGTGTCATCTCTGTCATCTGTGGGTAATATCTGTCCATGTTGCTTTGATTCTCAGCTGTTGGTTCGTCAGTGCTATGAGGCTCTTGTGAGGTGTAAATGTGGTGGTTAGTCAATGCAGCGACCAGTTCCTCTACTCTTTCTGTGTGTATTTGCACGTGCACTTTCATAAATATGACTATGCTCTGTTAGTTTTGTTATGTATGTATATGTGTATGTATTTGTGTGAATGGGTTTAAGCATCAATGCCTATTACGCAGAAAAAGCAGTGATTGTGTCGCTGGGTTGTCATTTGTCTATTTGCTGCTCTCTCCGGCGAACACATGTGCTCATTATATTAGCCCTGATACATCACGGGGTGGAATAAATGTGCAGCGTACATCTTTAGGCAGCTGCCTTCCCATCCAAATTGCCCTGCTCGGAAGCTGGCTATATTAAACTTTAGGTTTATCTCCAAGCCGCGGTGAGCTGAGCGCCTCAGTGATGAAGTGGCGGCGTTCTCAGTTTAAAGCATCCCACGCTGCCCGCTGATTGGTGCCAGAGCCAGGCATGTGTAGATACAAGAGACCAGGGAGAGGAGGAGGGAGGAGGAGGAGGAACCCTACGTGCTGGCTCAGGAGCCAGGGGGGCCGTCCTTCTTCTCCTAGGTTCTGGAGTCAAATGAGGTAAAGGGAGTAAAAGTTAGTGGGTCACGCATGCGTACGCGTTTGATTGTCGGGCGTAGTAACCTGTGGCGTGTGGCCGCTGAGAGCTGCTGTTCTACAGCTTGCCGAGTCGGGGCACGCTTGTGTGTTTATGTGGAAAGGAAGTTTGAGTGGCGAGGCTTCCTAGAGAAAGGATTTATTAAGCACCAAAAAAGCTGTTTGAATTTTGTGCTGTCCGCTCCTTTAAAAGAAAGAAATCTTTGATTTGACTTGCCATCACATGCATAGTGAAACATTTCAGTGTTGTAAACCTAGACACATGACATTTATGCTGGCAGATACATTCAGCTTCACTACAGTGATGGTATATAGGTTAGTCAATCAGTTTCAAATGTTATGAATGGGTTAAGCTCAGTGTCATAATCTAATTTACATCTAAGGTTGCTCTAATCCCTGTATATGTAGATAGTCTCTTCATCTACAAGGTATATACGGCCATCTGGTTTTCAGGGAGAAAAAAGGACGGGAAGAAGTTTGTGTTCTCTGCCTCTGTATGGCTTTCCTGAGTTTGTAGAGGGACTGTGTCCTTGGTGGAGTGTCTCGTGAGGATCTGTATCCTTGTCACACATTTCCCTGGTTACACAAAGACAAACCCGGTCTACACCCAACAAGCTGAGGGTATTTTTGACAATTTAAACAATGTAGTTATACAGTATAACTTTTCAGTATTTTCAGGACCCACACAACACCTCCAACATGTTGGAACATAAAAACAGTGTGACAGTAGACATGGCTAAAGCAAGTCAGACAGATTTATTTTCAGTTTTGCTGTTCCGGAAGCAAAACTGAATTAAGAGTTTACCACAACAGGTTACAAGACAGACAGACTGCACTCGCTTGATTTTTTTTCTTCCACGCCCATACACAGGATTTCCTCTTTCTGTATGAGACGATTTTCACACAGTCGCCTGGTGGGAAAGAGTCAAAAGCAGAGTAGAAACACTCAAACCACCAAGTGCGTGACGGCAGATGGAACGTTTGTTAATCATATGTTTAGCCTTGCGTGGAATCCCCAGCCTCGTTCGCAAAGGGTTAACACTGACCTAGTTTCCGTGGCAACACTGAATGTCTGATGACATCATTGCTTTAATTTTAGCTCAAGTCCGGCATCCAAGGTTGATCATGACCACGTGACCAACTAGCCAGCACCACATGTGTGTGTTTGTGTAGAAAGTGGTTTGTTATATAGTACAGACTCAGGAAGTGACATCACCGCTTCCATTCAGCGCTGGCTTTCGATGTATTTACTGCTCTATAAGGTTTCCACTCAGTCAGTAAAGAACTGCAGCTCTATTTCCAGTGTGCCTTGATTTCCAACTAGTGATCTAATGGCTGATTAAAATGTGAAAGTCAACAGTTATACCAGTAGTCAGGGTTTTGGTTCTCAGGATGCACAGATCTTCCTTTCGATCTAAAAGTCATGTTGTCGACTACAACCTTGCATGCAAACCCAGGAAGAGTAGGCTGCGACCAGGCTCTGAACAACTCTTGTATCTACAGTGAAATGTGTCGAAGTGCAAGTGGTTGTCACTTAATGCTTATAAGATAACTATTTCATCAAAGACCCTCCAAGGATTTGAAAACATCACATCCTGTAAACCCTCATGGGATTTCATTTTAATGTATGTAGTCACCAACAATTGCCTCACTTGCATGGAATCATTGATTTATAGAGGCTTGCTAAGCTCTGCATTGTTGTCAGGTTTCATCTTTAATTAATGATAATGAGCAGATGTTTGTCTCAGCACTGTCCGTCCTGCTACACTTGAAGAAGGTATAAGATTAAACCTGCTTAAATGCAGTGAACATGGCCTGGGCTGGATCAATACCCTGCATGGCACGGCGAGTTGTGGTTGGTGGCTTGTTGGCATCGTTGGTGGTATCGGTGTTTAATATCGGAGGGAGGTTGTCGGCCGCCTGGTGCCGCAGTTAATAAAAAATGAATGGAAAGAGAAGGGGGAGGAGCCCTCAGCTGTTGCTCAGGCTCTTTAACTCTCACCTCTCTGGTGGCTGCTCTGCTGTTCCCACCGGGCACACACTTTATACAATCCTGAATCCCACTGCTGCCTGACGCTGCCAGGTTTTATGTAATGCAGGGCCACAGCTGTTGGACTTTTCATCACACACTATTGGAACACGCACATAAGAATATTGATTTCTGAAACAACGGAAGTATATTCATGTGAATTCAGTGGAGGTATCCAAAAGAGGTGGATTAGACTGATTATAATGCAAGACAGGGCATACGACTGGTAGTAGCTCAGAAATGCATGGCATAGAATAAGTTCTCAAAAATGTCACATTAAAAGGACAAAAGATCATCTAGCCCTTCATTAGAGTGGTCAAAAATCCATTTTGACCGTGGTTGTAAATCAGGACAATTTAAAGCACGACATGGCTTCATAGTGCACAGTTGGGTACTGGCCCTTTAAGCCCGGCTACGCCTGACTTGAACATATGGGAAGCTAATCTTAGCCCAAGTCCTGAGAGAGACAAGGCTGGCAACCAGCCACTGTGCAGAGCTGAGGAAGGTTCCTCTCTGTTTTTCTCTCTCAAGTCTGAGCATTTTCTGATTTAAACCCCTAATATTGTCTCCAAAAGTCATCACATAATCATTCGGGCTGTGATGTGTTTCACCTGAAGAAATCTGCTCTAGTATTTGAAACAACTGTGTTCTGTTAATGATTACATCATTGTCCATTTAGATTTGACTGCTCAGCGGTTTTTCATGACTTGGCACACATTAGCCTGGCAGGTAGTAGAACACAGTGTTCTTACATTGTTTTTGAACCCTTTTTTACTCACTTGTTTTCCATCCGTTTCCCTTATGTCTGTTGTCTTTGTCTCAGACTCGGACCATATTCTATATATTGATTACATTCTTCTCCTTCTTTCCATGTCCCAAACCTCAGGCACAAAGAGCTGCCTCTTAAAAACAGCGCCCCCTCCTCTTCCTCCTCCGCTTCGTTATTTTTTAGCGACTCCACCCTGCCCAACAGCCCCCCACTCATCACCACCTTTCCATTTTTTTCTCTCCTCCCTCCACCACTCCTCCCCTTCTCTTTGTGCGGAGTGCTGAAGAGGAGTGGGGTGGTATGTGGGGGGAGGGGGGTAGGCCTTCCCCAGCTGGGCTATTCGTGCCAACTTGCACGTGCCAAAAGTCAGGAGGTATGACTCAGACTGGATACCCTACACTCAGCACTACGATCTACACCCAAACACACCCTGAACCTAACACCATCCTGCCTGGGAGCGTGTTGGGGGTGGAGGATGGAGGGTGGAGGGTGGAAGCAAAGACAAAGAGAAAGAAACAGCCAAACAGACAGATGCAAGGTTAAAAGAACAAGGTGATGCCTAAAATATGAACAATGTGTTAACAGTCTGTTACTCATAGACTGACAGATGGACAGATTAAGTACATTAATAGATACATATACACCCTACATATAGTTACACACTCTAATAGAGGATGTGCAACCATTTTCTTTTATCATATTGAATACAAAAAAGGTACCATCAATTATTTTACTATATATATCCTTTTCATGAAATAAGTGATATCCAAAACAATTGTGTGCCTGGTTTGTTGATAACAAAAAAAACTACAAAACTAGGCAAAAATAATAATAAACTAACCATAATAGGATATTCCAGTAATTCATTAGTCGTATTTGTTTAACCAGGCTGAACACTTTGTGTTGCTTCTGCTCTGTTTAATGGGAGCTGCTCAGTGCAGCTTTGCAGCCTCTTGTCCTGCCCACCAATAAACCCAGTGACCCTCAGTGAACAATCCAATACTGTATGCATACTAGCATGTATGTGTGCAGAGAGAAAATCAATGAAAGTGTGCCTCTGCGTTTGTTGCCAGTGTGTGCATTTGTTTAGTGGCTTTGCCTCTGTGTATATGCGATGAGAAACAGGGAAATGTGTGTTGGGGGGGACAGGAAGACAAAAAAAGAAAGTGAAAGATAAAGCGACAGAGAGCAAAAAGAGGGGGAAGGAGAAAGATTGAGAGTAACAGAGTGTGTCAGATCAGATGACCTTGATGCCATTGGACTGCAGGGCAGTATGGGTTGGGGGTGGGGGTGTATGGAGGTAGATGGGAGCAGGAGGTGGAGTCAGCTGACAGGAAGAGATAGGAGGAGGGGAAAGGACCCTCATGACAGTGATGCTCATGTGAGTTGCTTAATGGCTTCTTTCTTTTACCCTTCCTCCCACTGTAGAGAGGTGGTGAAGGTGCAGAAATAGTGGAATCAGTTCTCGTAAAGATTATTCACCCATGGTATCCTTCAAACCATTCTCTATTGGCTTATGTGTGTTTCATACACACAGACCTCCCACTACCGTTTTGCTGGTAATATTTAAATATTGAATTGTTTCGGTGCGTGAGGGTTTAACTGTATGTCAGGACTTGAGAAGAAAAAGATGACTCAGGCTTAGTCATATGTAAGCCAACCCAACACACACTGCTGCGGATGGACTTTTGTTGTCAGTCATCCCTCCTACAACCAAGACCTTTCCTCTGTGCTGCTGAGAAACAGTGAGCGTAAGACAGAGAAGTGAGAGAGATGGAGAGAGAGAGAGAGACAAAGGCGTGAAACGACTCTTTTGGACGATAATTTGACTAGATTATGAGATGAAGTGATCGATGTGAGAATTGGAGTGTCTGTTTTATCTTCTCTCGATGCCAGGTTACAGCAGGTTTACCGTGAGTAACATACTTGTTCATGTTTTCCATTTCATTTTCACCAACAAGAAAAAAGTTGAGCTACTTCAACTGTTGTTCCAATTTCTCTTGAGCTCTTATTGTCATGTGAAGTGAACACAGTTACATTAAAAGTTAACTAGGACATGGCTACAGACTGTATGCTTTCTAGTTATACT
>CM042425.1:25967366-26144866 GCA_023631565.1 Gymnocephalus cernua
GTAAGGAAAACCAGATACCGTTTGCAGAAGGCATAAACAAGCATAAACATAACGTTGCTTTCCTTTGCTTCCTTTTTCCTGATGATGCCGTTGTGAGTTGAGATTGTGTATTCGCTTGGCAGCCGCTGGTTCACCTCTGCACTCGAAAGCGGAGAAACTCTGTCATAGCCGAAATTGCCAGCACTGGGCTTTTGTGGATAAACAAAACACAACATAGCCTTATATGTAGCATAATCTAATGCAGTAGAGCAAGTAGTGCTAAAGGGCGTGGATAGAGACAGAGAGGTTTTCTCATTGGTAAGAGCTCTGCTGCACTGTGCTGTTTCCTAGGCTGCCGCTACTAGCGACTCTCCCCCACAGCTCTCTCTGTTTCTGCTCACTGCACACTCCTCCATTCCATCGTACGTGCCCGCTGTGGCTCAGATAATGGCCTCTCGCTCTGCACACACTGAAGAGAGAGAGGAGTGGAGATGGAGGGAGAGGCTGCGTGAGAGGGAGGGGAATGGAGGGAGGGAGGGAGGGAGAGAGAGAGAGAGAGGGGGGAAGGTGGGGGCTGCGAAGAGAAGCCGACTGCATGTGTAGCCGAGAGAAAGAAAGAGGATATTGAAAAAGGGAAGGGAGGAGCAGACAGAGATAATGAGAAAGGAAAAAGAAGAGAACAGAAAGCGTCGACCATAAGAAGAAGCAAGAGAGAAATGAGAAACGTGTGTGCTGTGCTGGGGGGAGGTGTGTTGTGTGTGTGTGGTTGGCTGTGTGTGTGAATGCACGCATGTGTATTTCGTCGCTCGCTCTGTCTGTGCTCTGCACAGACTTAAAGGAATAAAAAGGAATACAACCCAACAATAACGAACTGCTTGTGGGCTGCTCTGCCGGCAAGCAAGTCCCATGCTCCTCTCTGTCTTCTCTTCGGCTTTCTGCTCTCCGACCCGCAGCTCCGTCTGGACGTCTAGGATCACGTAAGTATGCGTCGCTGGTCCTCGGGCTCTCAGCCGGCTTCATATTGTCAGGGTCTCTGCTTCATGTTCCTGCTCTGCACGGCAGCAAAGGAAGGGGTGGGGGAAGAAGGAAGACAAGAGCGAGGACTGAGGGGGGGGGGGGGGGGGGGGGGGGGGGGGGGGGTATCTGGGACTTAGGTTCAGCTGTCTACTCACAAGCTGATCTTAACCCCCTCACCACCACTAGTATATTTACAGGCTTTGTTTCCTCCCTCTAGTTACTGCAGTGTCAGTGTTAAACAGCCGTTTCTTTGCTCTCACACAGAGATGTAAACGCTTATCTTGTTTAAAGGGCTCTTAGACCCAAGGTTAGGTCCGGTCTACCAGGTTTTGCAAGATCTGAGCCGGTTAGGTGTGTTTTTGTATGCACTTCTTGGTGTGTGAAAATCATGTGTGTGTGTTTGTGTGTGAAATAGAGTGACACAGTTATACAGACAGAGATAAACTCCTGGCAAGCAAGTAGGTTCTGTCACGGTGTAAATATTTGTCAAAGCACGTGGTCTGTACAGTCCAAGGCACCCGCATAGGTGTAAAGCGCTGTAGGTGTCAGCGTTGCATTTCCATCCCGGACCGGCATGTGGACTCCCAAAAAAGTCAATCAAGGTTGATCGAACCTCAGATCGTACAAGGATTCAAAGAGCTGTTGTTTGTGTGCAGTGCAATAGTTGTTATCAGAACTGGCAAAGCAAAGAGTAAAGTCCATGTGTTCTAAGCGTGCAGCTTGAGATGCTTTAAACCCATGTGACACGTGTGGCAGTGTTTCATGTATGTAACTGTGAGAAAAAGAGGAAAAGAGAGTGTCAATGTGAGTGATGTGCGTGATTGTAATATGTTATCTTGTGCAGTGTTGCAGTCACTGTTGTGTTTCAACACACTGCAGTTCTCATAACTGCCGTGCGCACCGCCCCCCCCCCCCCCTTCCTCTTTCCCGTCTGATTCACTGATAGTGCAGACATGGGGCCTCTCACGTATTACATGCCGGCTGTTCACTGCCACCCCCACCTCCCCCTCCAACCCCACATCATCTCTCACCAATACCACCGCCACCCCCTGGGACCCCCAACAGACACCCGGCGCAGAAGGTGGATTCAAAAGACCAGAGCATACTGCCTGTCCAGTAATTAGCCACTTCAAAGGCTCATTTTAATAATATTCAAATGATGGGGAAGCTGGACGTCAGGCTCACTTCTCCTGTCATACACTGATGGATCTACAAACAGAAGCCATTTTCTTTCTTTGAATCTCCTGAATCAGGAACTAGTTCACATTTATGTTGGGGTGTGAGACTGTCAGCTAGCCTGAGGTTAGTTTGTGTGTATGTGTAAGGAATTATTTATATCTCACTCTATCTTTGTTCAGTTTTTGTTATGTCTTCTGTCAGGGAAGGATTGTACTTGCAAACAGGATTTTGATGCATGGAAGTGTTGGTTACAGTTAAGGCTACTGTACAATGTGAAGCATGTATTCTATTGAAAGTACACACGTAGGTTGAAGACTTTGACACAAAAAAAAGGTTGTTAATACAGTGTTGTTGGCTTCTGTCTATGGGGCAAACACAACACAATTATTTACATAGTAAGTCTGCCTTTGTTTTCTTCTCACGTGCTATTAGATATGTTGGAATACACTGTTCAGCCACAACGTGAACTCTGTCAATGATTTCTGAGCCTGCCCTTGGAATATCTTTGTTTGCTGTTCCTCTCTAGACTCATTTGATTATAATCTATGAGGGGCTAACCTGGGCTGAATGCTGTTTGCAAGTACTAGCTCATGATTCAAGTGAATTTGAGCACCAAAGTTGGCTTCAACATATAATTTGAAATAAATCATTCAGATTAGTAGTCAGTCATTTAGACTAGAATTAGATTAGACTGTGGCAATTACTTTTGAATTGTCTAAACCTTTTTTTTTCACTACTGTAGTGAAACTCCCCTGCTGCTTTAAGCTGACTGAAATGAACTGAATGCTTTAAAAATGTAATTTGACACAAGTCCAGGGGATGGGTTTACAGTTTTCAGTGTAACTAGTGGTAACTGTCCCAATTCTGACTTTGAGAGGAAGTGAGATATGTGGCTGCACTGATCAGCTCCTGATAAATGTTACCAACTGTCTGAGAAGGGCTTTAAACTTACTATTTGTAACGCTTAGCCAGCATGTTTATTAAATACTTCTACATTTCACAGTTCCATACGCTGTATACTGGGATGCAGTGACTGCAAGCAATAGCAATAATAGCAGTTCAAAAGAATATTAGCATTTGTGCCATATAAATTACAGATACAGATACATTACTTTGTTGCTTTTCCAGCCAAAGGTAGATTCAGTTATAGGACAGGTGGTAATATCAGGAGCAGTCAGTTGTTGCTTATGTTATGCTATATAAATCACTTATAGGAAAAACAGATTTGTCAGGCCAAAACACTTGTATTGAAAGAAGCCTTTATGCAGTACAGTAAAGCAGTGGTTCCCAAAGTGGGGACCAGGGACCCACAGGGGGTCTTGAGGGGTTTCCAGGGTGTCCCCAGCAAAAGGGGAATAGTTTATTTTCACTATAATTCAATCCATAATCATGTTCTAATGTTTTTCAGTTTAGGGGTCTTGACGTGAAACCACTGCAGTAAATTACATCAGCCAAACTCCAAAGAACTCCTGTTTGACTATCAAAAATACATGTATGTACATACATACATTTGTTTGACAAATTGTATTTCTCAAAATTACATTTTTCTTTTTTTTTATATAGTAAATTAAAATAAGGATTATAGACAAGCCTACAAAGCAGCTCCTTACACTCTTTACATCCCACCTGTGCAAGGTGGTTTGAACCAAATGATTACCTGATAGACATTCATAGACTGACACATTGCCATTAATGGAACCCTGTGCTGTCATGAGTGGGGCTAAAATTCTTGTTAGTAGTTTATCTGTACTTCTGCCTAGCTTGCACGGTTTCTGGAATCAGTTCTACAAAATAGTGCAAACGTTGAGTCTATATTATTCCCTTGAACATTCCAAAGGATGTCTTGGGAGTTTCCTTTCTCAAACATTCCCAAAAATGTTTGGGTCTTTTGACTAGTAAGGAAAGACGTGCAAGTCAAGTCACTGAATATTTTCTTCACTTTCCTCACTTCATCAATTTTTCATGTGTCAATCTCTCAACAGAAACTTTACAGTAGTTCAGCCAGGCGTGGAAGTTTATACACATGTTCCACTAAAGCTAGAGTGTGAAACTTTTACATATAAATACAAAAGCCCTTGCCAAATAAGTTCACACAATGCTGATTAAGCCTATCACCACCAGGGATGGCTCTCTGTATTTCTCAGTATAGCGTTGTGGTGTTTGGTGTCTGTGGTGACATTCCTGCGCTGGAGTATTGGATGGATGCCAATACATCTTATTTGTACTCAGAACAAGCAGTTTAACTCCACAACAACGTTGTTTCATGAGCAGTACAGAAAGTGCTGTCAACCAACCTTACACACTTACTTATAGTTCTTATTCTTATTCTGGCTCTCTGATTGGTTACATGGTATGTCAATCTACCTGTATTACCCAATACCTTGACAGGCAGGAATGGGGGAAAGACCACAGCATGCAGTGTTATTAAAAGTAGGTATACTTTATTAATATCGCAAGGGGAAATTCAATTCTATTTTTATGAATCCCACTGCTTTTCATAAGCACGTCGGCAGTGTTTGTGTTACTCTCATTTCAATTACTCTCACTGTCAGAGAGGGAGACAGAAGTTCCGCACTCCTGCTTTAACCATTCAAACATGTAGGTCCATGACTTGTCTAACACTAGACAGCCCATTCTGTCTGCATACACTGCTACATAGAAGTCGTCTTTAAGTTAAAATAGTAACAATTGAAACAATTCTCCACAAAGACCAAAATAACCTAATTCTATCAGATATACAGATAATATTTCTTGATTTGTTTCACTTACTAATCATGTTCTTGAAAGAAAATATTAACTGTACAGTTGTACATTTTACTCTCTTGATTCTTCTTCTCTACTTTGTAGTTTTTAATAAATTATGAAAATAAACACTTTTTGGAATTGTATTTTTTACCTCACAGTAGTTTTGTGTGTTGCATTTAGTTCTCTTCACTCCACAGTTTGAATTGTATGCCCCACCTCTACCATCCACAAAAGGGTGATATGTTTATAACTATAAAAAAAACTATAAAACTATAACTATGCTTTGCATAGCCCAACTGACCTGGAGCACAGTGTCCATTTATAAACAACAGTGAAACTATGTCACACATGACCTGTGACTTTCCTGACAAAACACTTTCCTGTTATGAAACACTCCACTGAAGCAGTAGGTAATGCAGTTTTCCATAGTCCTACTGACCTGACCCTGCAGCACTGTATGTTCTGTATGTGTGAAAGGTGGGAGGGCAACCCTTGATAAGAGCTGGGGAGAAGGGAATGGAGACTGATATTACCTTGATGACTGTTATTTATCATTCCGTCAAGTTATTCTTGGAATACAGATAGAAAATATCTATTTATTTTATTCAATCACACATAAGGTGATTATTCAAAATCATGCCTAATGTACAGTGTATAATGTTGTTTTACATATTGGTCCTGGATTTATTGTATTCTTATAATTTTACTGACCTCGCTCCATGTCCATCTCTATGTCTTTCAGACTGTCCACGAAGTCACTTTAGTGGATGGCCCCAGAAGTGGAGGCCAGATGGAAATTGGGTCACATGACCGCCTCCAGGAAGGCGCGCTGAGCCTGGAACTGGCCAATGGGGTGAATCGCTACCCTAATGATGATACAACATCTATGGAAAAAGAGCAGCAGAGGGCAGGAAGCGTGCCGCCAAGGCAGTGCTGGGTGTCAGGACATGGCAAGGTCAGTGACACCCAACAACAGCAACCATGTTGGAACAGCAGCAGCGGTACGACTGGTGAACCTGTCCACCACGCAGATATGGAGGATGCCCACAATCTGGTGGCTTTTTCTGCTATTGCTGGCTCCTTGCCTCGTTCTTCCTCCTCTTCCTGCCTCGTGCAGCCTAACACAGCCCAGCTGTATGAGAAGTTCACCAAGGAGATGGGCGCTGAGGGGGCTCAGGCCAAACCCTCTGCAGGAGCTCCTGAGGGAAGCTGCCAAACTCCAGAAGACCTGAACACTCTACAGACAGCACTGAGCCAAGCCAAACATGGACATAAGCCCCCTAACTGCAACTGTGATGGGCCTGACTGTCCAGACTATCTTGAGTGGCTGGAGAAGAAGATTAAGTTGGCAACCAATGAGGATCAAGGTGCCTGCAAGATGACTGATGTTCCCCCACACTTACAGCCTCACCTACAGCAACCCCATTTGCAACATCACCCTCAGTCCTACCCCCAGATTAATGGTGGCCACCATCTGTCGGCTTCATACCCCCAGCAGCAACAGGGAACTCAGGGCCCTCGCCTAGACCAAGTGCCCTGCTCCAAACCCCCAATTCCCTGCTCTCCCCAGGTGCTCATCATAGCCAAGGAAAAGAACGTCAGTCTTCAGACAGCCATTGCCATAGAAGCCCTTACACAGTTATCTGGTACTGGTCCACTAGCTGCCGGTTCTCCAGGTCAAGCTCCCTACAACAGTAACCTCCATCACCACCAACATACCCAGAATTTCCCATCTCAGCGCCCCAATGGCACTAGCTTGATCCCTTCCTCTCCCGGCAACCACTCATCTTCCTCACGCTCTCAATCCGTCCCTCCGGGACTGCACACCATTCAGCAGGCCCAATTGTCCTGTGAGCACCATAGGCCCCAATCCCAGGGCCAGCCACCCCATGCTTCCCCTCTCCAATCCTCTACCTCTCCCTTCCCAGGTCAGGGAAAACATCCAGGCTTCAGCCCTAATCCCCAGCAATGGCAGCAGGGCTCAGGCAGAGGCTCTGAACAGAGGAACCCATGGATGTGTATAAAGTCTGAGCCCCAGTCTCACTACGCTGCTGCACCTCACAGTAGCTCAGACCCCATGTCAGAGCTCAAACAGCTGCTTGGTGACACCAGTGGTAAGTTAAGCAATGCCCATTTCAAGCTTCCGGTCACACAGCAGATTAGCTTGAACCAGAATGGAGGTATCCAGGGCCAGGACAACCCTGCATTGGTCAGAATAAAGCAAGAACCAAATGCTGGTGAGCACCTCCATCACACTGCCTCCATGGGACATTACGGCATGGCTAATGGTCAGCAGCATGGTCAGCACTACCCGGGCACTCCCCTGTCTCCTGGCCAAGCAGCTATTAGCCACTCCACTCAGGCAGCTCTGCAACAGCACCTTCACTACAAGAGGAACCTTTTCTCTAACCACTCCCCTGGCTTTGGAGCACCAGGCCCTCATGCACCTCTAAAGAAATGGTGGCCACAGATGGAGGCAGAAGGTTTTCCACATCTGGCCATCAAACAGGAACCCAAGGAACCCAAAAAGAGAAAAAGCAGCCAAGGATCTCCTGTCATAAAAGCTATGAGTGGGATGCTTGGAGTCCCTCCCCTGCCCAAACCCAAACAGATAATCATCAAGAAGACCAAGCAGAAAGCCTCCATGCCAACCTTCCTGCCTCAGAATCAGATCACCGTACAAAAACCATCAGTCCTCATGATGGACAGAGCCCTGGCCCTGACCAGCCTGCAACCAGGTTCTCTCCCCTCTCTGTCCCTCCACAGTAACTCCACTCAGGCTGCTGCTGCAGGCCTCCCTGCCCCAGTCCAATCTCAGGTATCCATTTCCAACTACTCAATTACTCCCTCTTCCACTGTTTCTGCTTTGTCAGAAAACACTCCAGCCCTCATGGGCCCTCTGCCCCCACCAGTGGCCCCTGTAGCCAATGCTAAGTCAGAGGGAGTTGGCAGCCTTGCCTTCAGTAACACCAGCACCACCACACCTATGACCTCCACATCTTCATCCAGCACCTCACAATTACAGAGTGTCATCAACATAGACCCGAAGTACGAAGAACTTATCCGTCAGTTTGAGGCTGAATTTGGGGACTCAGCCCCAGATGCACCTGCCAGTCAGCCCATGGAGGAGACTGCTACAGCCCCTCAGCCGAGGAATCAGTCCCAGACCGGTCCTCAGGACCTCAGTCCCACATCATCTTCCACCTCCCAATCGTCTCCCTTAATTCTCTCCACTCAAGCCAGCTCCATACCTCATCCAGATGATCAGGAGATGGTAGTCAGCAAGGATAAGTTAGGGCCCCAAAGTGAAGCATCCTTGAACCAGGAATCCACAGAAATCCCTATGGGGGATGTCACTCTGCATCATCAGGCCATTCTGGACAAGCAGCAGCAGCCCAGTGTGTTAGAGGATAAGTTCAGCGTGCCGTGTTCTCCGCTGCCCAAACGCATGAAGATTGAAACCTCGGGTGATATAGCAGTACTTTCCACAACATGTTATTCTGAAGAGGACACGCCCACTAAGGACAGTCTGCCTTCTTCTCCATCTCTCAGAGGCTTCCTAGAGTCTCCTCTGCGCTACCTAGACACCCCTACCAAGACCATACTGAGTACTCCTTCCAAGGATCTACAGTCAGAGTTCCCCACTTGCACCTGTGTGGGTAAGTCAGTGTGTTGGTGTCTGTCTATGATTGTGTGTATCCAAGGGATGAGGTTGCTGCCCATCAACATACTGTATTTGCATACTGTATAGCACTTTACACAAGTATAAATAATAGTATCAATAATCAAACAAATATCACACCACTCCAAACATTTTACATTCATCTCTTAGTGGGGATAAAGTAAGCCTGTAAATAAAGTCAGTCTGACCAATGTTAGATAGTGAAGGCTTTTCTCTGAAGTGCCTTAAAGCAACAAGGGAGCATGCATATTCTGCAAGGAGGACTCTTTTTGGAAACATTTTCTAAATCTAAACATTATCAAGTTTTGTTTTACCAATTGAGCTAAACATTAATGAACCTATAATTCTGTTAGTGCTTTACTTTACTTATTTAACTACCCAGATTCACTACTATGCTTTTCAGTCCCCCTCTGATTCAGCTTCTCTGTCTGGATGCTTGTTGAGTGTATCTAAGAATGTGTGTGTTGCCAGGGTGTGTGGCTGCAACCATCCAGACTGCGACATTGTGGGGCACTAAAGGCAGCGGGCAGGAACAATAGCAGTGGTGGCAGAAGGAGCCTTCTGTGTGGGTTTGGGTCTGGTAGGCAAGCAGAACAGAGCCTTTGTTAGACAGAAAGAGGTTTAGTCCCATAGTTTGGGTATTACCCTGCTCAGTTATTTGGTTACAACAGAGTAGGTGGTCCTACACTAGAAATCTATGGAAATGTATAGATCAAAATAAATAAGACAATAACAGGTAGACAAATTTAGCAGACGCGCCCTTCAATACACCCACAGTATTATAGTGTAAAAGGTTGAGTCTTTATTAGTTAAAAAGACACAACCTGTCTGTCCATTAAATCATTAATTAATGATTCAGTAAATCAGAATATTATTATGATAGCTAATGGGTAATAACTGAATAATACAATTATTCTCAGAGAAGCTATAAAGAAATCACCACCATTTTCAGTTACTGAGTTGTAACTGTAGGGCTATGAAGGGTTAAGGCCTGGTAAATAGACCATTGCTGTCCCTAAACATTGAAGAGGGTGCACAGCAGGGGGAGAGCAGCTGCAGTGAAACACTTGCTAGCTGTGTTGTTACTAAACAGACAATAAGTCTTTATAGTAAAGCCTGGTTACACACTGCCCTGTCAACTCCCTGTAGCATAACACTGCACTGGAATGAGACTGCCTCCAACGCACACAGATACAGTATACAGCCATGATGTGCACAGTAAACACACAACCAATTTCCATGCAAGAATTTAGTTTGACTCCTCCACTTCCTGCCCTGAGCCACGCCCTGGTGCCTCCCTGCACCAACAGGGGAATGTGACCTCATATGCCTCTGAACCAGAGAGACACACAACACTGACTGTACATCCACACTTTACATAATCAGCTGATATTGTAAAGCATTTGCATTTAGAGCATTTAGCTAATGTTGTTATCCAGAGTGTGTGCTACACTATGATAAAGAAGTGCTGTGTACAGAAGCAAGAGCAACACTGTATTAGTTGCCATACAAGTGAGCTGTTACAGAGCTCGGTAATGCAAAGTCCATTAGAGGCATTTAACGTAGGGTACATCCAGCTGCACAGTATTGAAGTCATAGGATGTGCTTTACAACCACAGAAGGACAATGTTCAAATGCAGTCACACACACACACACACACACACACACACACACACACACACACACACACACACACACACACACACACACACACACACACACACACACAACATAAACACAGATGTGCACAGCGCTCACATAGACACACCCTTACTCCCTCATAACACTCACACAAACTGAGTCATTCATCACTACCTCAAAAAGCTTCTGCTTTCCAAAGTGTCTCCACACACACACACCACACCCTGCAGTCACAGTTCACTGTCTGTGTGTTCATGTGTGTTTGTGTGAAGTGGATGTTGCAATCAGTTGCACATTCTCACGCTTCTCATAGATGATTTAACCTCAGCTACAAAGAGGGGAGTCTTTGAGTTTGTCCAAAAATACATCACAATTATTATTTTTTTTTAATTTATTCTTACAACAACTGAGATGTGTTTATATACAAAGCCACTCATTTTTCTTTACCGAAGGTAAAGGACTTTTACTGTGAAATATTTTTAACTTGAGTGAAACATTTTCTTAGTTGATGAGGCGAAACCCTATTAGCTTAATTAGTAAATTAGGATTTGAGGCAGAGATGTGATTTTTTGATGTGCAAAAACATTCTATAAAGCCTGAGTAGTATCACCGCAGAAGAATCAGGTAAAGCTACTGATAATATTGGCGTAAAAAGGATGTCTTTGTTAGTATATAGTACAATATGTAATGCAGAAGTCTAGTTTCAAATCATCTCTTTGGTGTCGTACTACAAACTAATAAGAGATTTTAGGAGAAATATCCACGAAAACAGTACATAATAATGGCTGTGACCATAGACTCTGCTGCCGTCGTATTTTGTTTAAATCAAGCAACAAAACACATGCTAGTAGTGACACAGCGCTGTGGAGGAGGGTCTGGCTAGTCCACACAGCATTCCAGGATGAGAGAAAAACGTGCTCTTGTTTATTGGCATTTCTTTAAACCAATCACAATCGTCATGGGCGGCGCTAAGTGCTGCATGGAGCCCCATTGCGGCTGCAAAATAGCCTCGGGAAGGAACTTGTTTTGGTAGAACGGCCAAAAATAAGAACATACAACGGAATTTCCCGTAAGTGGAAGGTCGAGTATATACTAATCTTATAGTAAAGCGTAATATTCAGGGTTTCCAAGTCTGACAACAAAGAGAAAAACAGAAACAGAATTTTAATTTTTTGTGTGAATCCACTCCAACGTATGAAAAAAATGATTGCCAATATGGCCACAGGTGTGTAACGTTATCTTTATCACCACCATTCACCACTGTCGATGGGTGGTCATCGCCTGTTGCGTTGGCGGCAGAACCTGCAGCAGGTGCTTCCATGACGCCATCAGTTATTACACTTCCTATTCTTCTTTTGTTTTGTTCTATGATTTTGGTTAAATCATCAATGGTTTCAATCCGGGTTAAATTGAAGGCTGTTTTAGTGGGATTTTTCCCGAGTATTTGACCGGAGAAGAGGAGGGAGAAACGGCAGACCTCTATCCGCTTATGGAGCCCCTTCCTCAGATTTTGCTTACTTTCTCTCTGAGTGTATGATAAGGAAATTAGAAATGAATCATAAAGTAGTATAAATGTAGTACTAATGCTTATATTATCTCATTATAGAACAACCAGACTAGTTTCTATATTTAGATATAATTGTGCATAACAGGTGGTTCTAATACACAATACAACTCAAGTAAGAGAATGATGCATTTTCATCATCCAGTTGTGATCCATTGTGTATTGTGAATAATTGTGAACATTTGAGTGTGGAGTGTGGAACTTGCCATAGTGCTTTTTCAGGTCCAGGTATGTGCTGTTTCCTCACCTGCTGTCTCTTTTTCTAGAGCAAATCGTGGAGAAAGATGAAGGGCCCTACTACAATCACCTGGGATCTGGACCTACTGTAGCCTCTATACGAACCCTAATGGAGACGAGGTGAGTCTTTTTCTCCTCTCCTCTCCTCTCTATCTCCTACATGTGCTTGCCCTCTCTGCCTCTCCCTCCTCCTCCTCCTCTCTCTCCCCCTCCTTACATTTTGTCCTTAGGGAGTCCGTGACCCAGAATCCAGTAGGAGAAACAGGACATATCAGCATCGTCAGCATATCAGAGGCAAAAGCACAAGGGTAGCAGCAGATGATAGCTTAGAATGAGAGGAATAAGGGAGGATATGAATCAAATCACAGAGAGAGAGACAGAGACAGAGAAAAATTACTGTAAGAGAGAGGAAGACAGACAGAAGGGGGCAGGGGAGAGGAGAGATATTAGGTTTAGTGGAAAGTATGATATAACTAGTGCCTTTTTTGTGCACTAATATCGAGTTCAGTTATTGTTACTAGTAACAGTCCTCCGTATTAATTAAGGTGAAATTACAGTAAACAAATAATCTCACAGTCAAATTGAAGGTAAAAATCTACGTGCTATGTTTTTATAAATGAGCCAACAGATGCCATTTACATTAACCATCGGGACTCTAATGTAACCCATGTCACATACATAGTACTATCTAGACAGCCTCACCAAACCAATCCAATAAGCTGTTTGTCTGCTATGCATCAGCAAACTTGATAATAAAAAGACAGATTGAGTTTGGTCTTTTGATCTTCATAGGATTAATATGAATTCAATTTAGCAAGGAACAGCTCCTCAGCTGGTAATTTTAATAACCAAAGTGCAGCTACAGCCTCTTTAAATCATCATAATCAATCAACTGTTTTTAAGGAATGAAGCTATATTTTTCATAGCCTGGTTAACACATTCTGACAATGGCTTGTGGTGTCTGTTATTTGTAACCTCAGAATGCAGAAAAAAGCATGTAGTCAGTGTAACCTTCTATAACCGGATGACACATTGTGTTATGCTTTAAGGTAACAGTTCAGAACATTGTACTGGGGCACACATTGGGCTGTTATTCACAGAGAGGCTGGATTTCAATAGGACATATGAGTCATTAGTCCCTGGAGAGCACGGGGTGATGGAGGGGGGTAGTTTGACCAGAGACCACTTTTTTTTGTTGGAGAGATGACATAAGACGTTAAGGCCCCAATGTCCCTATAGCTGACCTTTGACCCACCCCTGACCCCAGCAGGCCACCCCTGTGGTGACAGAGCCCGCTCCCCTCCCACTCCCTGAGCCACCTCGGGCTGGTTCTTATTCAGGAGGAGCCCCTTGTATTCACTGCCACACCAAATCAGCTCCGGCCTGAAGTTTTCACAATGGCAGGTATCAAGCAGGCAGGAGACCTGATCTGAGCTGTAAGCAGACCTCTGACCTCTGACCCCCAGAGCTCTGACCCCAGAGACCTGCGGAAACACACAAATGCACGATTAGGACTACTATTAGGTTGGTTAATGTAAAGGACTCAGTTACTTACCTTGGTTGTGTGCTGGACTGCTACTTGTCTGGAATGGGCCAAGCACAAAAGGTACTTACCAAGGTAAATCAAAGAGTACGTTTCCTGACCAGTGTCTCAAGGTTTCTGGACAAGAAAGCGATGTTAACTCCGGCAAGTACTCTAATTCAGCCTTATTTTGACTATGCATGCTGCTCATGGTACAATGGTTTCTTAAAGTACCTGAAACATAGGCTTCAGACTGATCAAGATAAGGTTATAAGGCCTTCCCATGAGATCTCATCTTGACAGGTCATTTTGAGACTATTGGGTGGTTAAAAGTAGAAGATCGAGTCTCTCAGATTCACCTGTGCATGGTACATAGGACTGTGCATGGGGCTGTCCCCAAATATTTAATCAATTATTTTAACAGAGTGAGAGATGTTCACAGCTACTCCACCAGGGGCAGCTCTACTGATTTTGTACCTCCCAGAGTTAAGACTAATTTAGGTGAGGAGTCCTTTTTATAGTCCTTCTATAAATCTAAAGATGGTCAGAAGGTTTTAAGCAGGCACTGAAAAAATGGCTCAGATGCCAATCTTATTATGTTTATTTATTTATTATTATTGTATTGTAGGATGGATCTATTTAATGGATGATTATGTCTGTATTATGTAATATGTATGGATGTAATGATTGGTGCTTGATCTGCTGCCACTTGATCTGCCACCGCCGTATGGTGCAAAGCTGTATCGTATCTTATAACGAAAGGGTCAAATAAAATCAATCAATCAATCAGGTAATCTCTCAACACTCTATTATTTGCCCAAGCAGGTGTTCACAAACAAACACACAAAACAAAACAAATAGAAACAGATATTTAGAGTACACAAAATAAGCTCATTTATGCACATGTGGTCACAAACACCCAGAGATGGGAAAAGTACTCACTTCTCATACTTAAGTAGAAGTACAGATACTTGTGTTAAAAAATACTCTGGTAAAAGTAGAAGTACTGATTTAACTTATTTACTTAAGTAAAAGTAACAAAGTACAGGCTTGGAAATGTACTTAAAGTATAAAAGTAAAAGTAGCCTTGCGAATGACAACCATTTTTTATGCAAAGCTACCTGGACCACAAATGTTACTAGAGTGCAAGCTGAGAAACTTCGGTAGACATGGAGAAAAGGCTCTTTATGTATATATGCCATTGTCTACATTTTAAATGGATGTCTGCCAAAAGGCCTAAAACATCACATATATGATTACTGTGACAGAGACTGGGACTCCAGGTTAATAAGATTCTGACTGAGTAGCAAGATATGAATTCAATTGTGATTCTGTAATAATTCACAGATCCAGTTCCATTTTTAATCAACATTTAAAGCAATCTACATGTAAGTTCTGCATACTTTTAGAGTAGAACTAACCAGTGGTGTAGTCTATTTTTTTGTAGTGAGTATACTGTGATTTTCCCCTCCCAGCCTCATACTTGCCTGTCCCAGAGCGACACCCCATACAGTTGGTACTGTGACGTTTCTGAATACGAACTGTACACGGGCAACTGACG
Source organism: Gymnocephalus cernua (assembly GCA_023631565.1). NCBI lineage: Eukaryota > Metazoa > Chordata > Actinopteri > Perciformes > Percidae > Gymnocephalus > Gymnocephalus cernua. The sequence goes on from CM042425.1 coordinate 25,982,494, forward strand.
TTTAAGTATTGATGGCGTTTATTTAAAGTCCTGGAAAAACACCACTTAGAGTTGAGAAAAGATGAGACAGATTTAACTTTTTGAGAAACGCAACCGAACCTGAACGCAACAGGACATCACATCACACAAATTAGCCGTTTAACCGACAGCCCCCCCCCCACTGCCACACAAAACCATGACTAATAATTAGCATCATCATACAACTTTTGTATCGATTAGCAGTAAAATCTGCTGATAAGGGCCTACATTTACTCAAAAGTATTTAATAAACTGTTTACAATCTTCAACACCATGGCTAACAAATGCATAAAAAGCAGACGAAAGGAGAAAAAAGCTCCACTCTTTCTATTTTAGTTAATTATCTGACCATTGCTAACTAACATTACCATATAGTCATTTAATTGTGTAAAGCAATGCATATTTAAGATTTAAGAATTTACTCTAATGTTGCATAGTCATTGACCTAATGAAGGCCGGGAGTTCTCACTGTCTTTCTCATCATCTGAAACAAGGACACATAAACATAGTATTCTGTTTACTACTGTACTCAGACACACAGGTACACACACACACAGGCGAGCACACACACACACACGCATGTACACACACGCACGCGCGCACGCACACACACACGCGCGCGCACACGCGGTATCATATAAGCTAGGCTACTCTCACTTACCAGGTAACAGTAGGCTAACGTTGGTGGCAGCTGCAGCGTCACCCGACGTGGCAGCAGCTTCAGGGACAGACTTTAGAAAACACTGAAGTAGTGTTATTTAGGTCTGTTTAGTAACGTCTCATATCTCGTTACTTATAAAACTTAGTTCAAACTCTAGGTAACTAGCTAGTTGCTAGAAAGGAAAGACCGCGCAAAGAATGCAACTTGTTGTTGCTTAGTAACGTTAAGTGACCTCACGTCAGATCCAGAGCCACGGAAGCCCCGAAGGTCCAAATGTCAGAGCTTCCCAACACAGACGGGGTGAATTTATGAATGAAAATGATAACGTTCTGTCACAAACAATGTTGTTACGTTTCATCGCGCTTTTGTAAGTAACGAGCCACTTTTGTAAAACGTAAGGAGTAGAAAGTACCGGTATTTATGTTAAAAATGTAAGGAGTAAAAGTAAAAAGTCGGCACAAAAATAAATAGTAAAGTAAAGTAAAAATACCTGAAAAATCTACTTAAGTACAGTAACGAAGTATTTGTACTTCGTTACTTCCCATCTCTGCAAACACCTGCACAGAAAATCTCCAAGAGAAGACCCTCTGACTGTCCTCTGACATTGTGTGGAGGCTAGTGGGTTCTGGTTTGCTCTGCCACGCTTGTGTGAATCTCAGCAGAGCCTCGTGAACACTCGTCACCAGCTAGTGCTGCTGAGGTTGGCCCGTCTATGTCAGTTTTGACATAAACTACTACTCCCACCGCATTATGTCTTCTATTACAGCTATTACTGCTATTGAGTGGCACTGGTTGACCTTTATTAGCAACCATTTGGCCAACTGAGCAAATCTAATCTGAGCTGTCGGATGTTCAACTCAGTTCCACACCTTACAGTGTTTTTTCATGTTAAGCATTAGAAATATTTGTTACACAGGAATGTAGGCTGTATTTTCTTTGGGTATGTTTTTTGTTTTTTATTGCTGGTCGACTGGCTGTCAGGTGTAGTGTTTGTTGTGTGTTCGGGTGCAACTTTCAACACAAGGAATGATGCAAAGCGTTTGATCAGTCAGTCAGCACATTCTTGGAGGTCGGCTTGGTGGCCCTCGGGGCCCTACACAGGAAAGACTGGTGTGTTTTTACGTTTAGGCCACTTGAGTGTCAGCTTGGTGTGTCAGGGCTCTACAGATAGGCATCAGGGCTATCTGATCTGAAGAGAAGCCATTCTGGCTCCAAACACCAAGTGTTCAAGTGGATGAACTTTAAAAGAACTAAATTGTTTCTCCTCCTGTGTAGGTATGGAGAGAAGGGGGATGCCATCCGCGTTGAGAAGGTGGTGTATACAGGCAGAGAGGGAAAAAGCTCACAAGGATGTCCTATTGCTAAGTGGGTAAGTAGCATTGCATCACATCTGCCATGTATTTGAAGTTTTGGAAGAGCCTTACATTACACAACTTTTAGCGTAGGTGACTGCTGTGGGATAAAAAGCAATAGTCTTTTGAGACTTGGTATTGTCAGTCTCTTCTTTTTTACATTTTAAAATAACAGCCCATGACTCTTAAAAAATAACATTTTGACAGGCTTTCAATAACTCAGTCAAAGCCTAATTGTGTTTAAGTGAGAGGCAGAAAAAAAACATGCTTTTAGACTTGCGTCCCACCTGACAACGACAGACGATCAACGACAGATTTATGCCTGTGTGTGTGTGTGTGTGTGTGTGTGTGTGTGTGTAATGAGAGGTCCTGGAGAGACACCTAGCCAAGTTTGTCACCCGCAGTGAGTAAATAAATATGAGGTCTCACTCTGTGACAACTGCCCAGCCTCCCTTCCAGTGTCACCCCTGACACATCCTGCTAATGACTTTATGGATTCAAAACAGCCATCCTACTGAGGGAGGGTGAGTGTGGGTGTGTTGGAGACAGAGGGGGAGTTAAGAGATAATAAAAGTGAAAGAGAGCAGGCTTGCACATATCAATAGCCATTTATCTTTACTGATAGAAAAAACTTTTGCAAGGAACGAATTATTAAGGTTATGAGAAGCAAAATGTTGAATATTTGAAGTATTTGTCCACTAGTATATTTTATAGTATGAGACTCTCCAGCTATAGGTATTTAACCTTTAGCATCGTAAGCAGATTTAGGATTGGTATCCAGTCACCAAAGCGGGTCAGATTTCAGTACAGATATCAAATATCCTTCCAAAATGCAGAAACATCAACTGTTTCTCTTTGTGTCGTGTTCAGTAAAAAAAGCATTGGACATCTAAAGGTGTTTGCTTGAAGGCACACATTTTTATTACTAACAAATTCAGTAACTACACAATTAGACAATAGAAGATTTGGCAGCATGTCATTTTAGTTGTAAGTATTGTGAATCAAAATTAGAGTAGTGGAACTTAGTGAGCATAAATGAAGGGGTTGCTGGTAAAGATCCATGGTGTTCACCTCCACTGGATAAAATAATGACGAGCTCTGTTTCCTGTCAGGTGATCCGTCGTAGCAGCGAGACAGAGAAGTTGCTGTGTCTGGTGCGTCACCGTGCAGGCCACCACTGTGCCAACGCTGTCATCATCATCCTCATTATGGCCTGGGAAGGTGTCCCAAGGGCCCTGGCTGACAAGCTGTACAGCGATCTCAGTGTCACCCTCACCAAATATGGCAACCCCACCAGCCGACGCTGTGGCCTCAATGATGAGTGAGTAGCTGATGGGATCTTTGACACTGGTGTTCTAACATACAAGTTTGTGGATGTGCAGAGAGCACAGTTTGTATAATTTCTGCATTATATTGCATTCCTATACCTTCACTGCACCTGTATGAGTTATCTTTTTAGGCACGTGCTAAACTGTTCTACATTAGCTCAAGTCATCTTCATCAGAACTTTCAGGCAGACCTATGACACCAATAATCTATGCTCATGTGGGCATCTGTGACATGGAAACGTACTCCAGAGACATAGAGCTAAATTTAAGGCAAATATTGTTGTATGCAGAAAAACAAACATTGTGTACACATTGTCCATGTCATAAATCCCACTTGCACAATTAGCTATGAATGGATGTTGACACACTCTTGTTTAACCTGGTTTAGACATAGCCAGCATTCACTATCTAGGTTTAGAAAACATGTCTTCCCCTCCTAGCAGCCTCTGAGTTATTACACTAGTTAGATACTTTAAACTATATTAGCCTATTAACTAATCGCATGTGAGTAGGTCAAATTGTATCTGTTTGTGCTACACATATATAAATGTAAGATAAAATAAAATGATATTTGTTTCATGACACTTCTAAGAGGACCAAGCTTCAAATGAAATATTGTGCAAATGAGATTTCTCTATACCACATTGTTATATCCCACTCAACTCAGTTAGAATATAGTTTACACATGATGCACATCATTTACCCATCATTTACACATGAAGCTGAGAACGTGCTCAATGTCTCCCCCTGCAGTCGTACCTGTGCATGTCAAGGCAAGGACAGTGAAACTTGTGGTGCTTCCTTCTCCTTTGGCTGCTCCTGGAGTATGTACTTTAATGGCTGTAAGTACGCCCGAAGCAAAATACCACGCAAGTTCAGGCTACAAGGAGATCGCCCTGAAGAGGTACTCATCACATAAAAGCCACTTGTTGTTTAGAACTATACAAAGAGAATAATATAAGAATATGCTAATATTGAATTAGTCAGGTTTTAAAAATAAAATAAAAAAATCTTGTAATTTTAAGCTACCGTTTTATAGCTCTGTGGCTTTGTGTTTTGTTTTGTTTTGACCTGTGATCTGTATGTGTGTGTGTGTGTGTGTGTGTGTGTGTGTGTGTGTGTGTGTGTGTGTGTGTGTGTGTGTGTGTGTGTGTGCTTATCAGGAGGACAAACTCAGGGATAACTTCCAGCATCTGGCAACTGAAGTGGCTCCTTTGTACCAGCAGCTGGCCCCACAGGCCTTCAGTAACCAGGTTTGTTGTAAAGGCAAATACCCATCACAGTCTTTACACTATAACAACTTCATGCTGCCACTAACTGTATTTGTCATCTTCCTCACACACAATGAATGGTACTGTACTCCAGACCATTCAGACATTGGCTGTCAAATAATACCACCCCTTGCTTCTTTGCACAAATACTGAGAAACAGAAAATAATCTACTGACAGGGATTGACTTAACTTATAAAATAATTTTCATGTTTAACTAATTTGCAAAATGACAAATAACACCTGTGAAGTGCTGCCTTTGAGAAATATAACTGCTGTATGTGTGTCTATGTTGAATGTTGAATGTCCTCTTCCTCAGTGCCAGACAGAGTCGAAGGCTCCAGACTGCAGGCTGGGCTTGAAGGAAGGTCGCCCGTTCTCTGGAGTCACTGCTTGCATGGACTTCTGTGCCCACGCTCACAAGGACCAGCACAACCTCTACAATGGTTGCACAGTGGTAAGATCACTCACAATACTCTTACATTTGTGTTTGGGGTGTTCTGTAGGGGTGAATAAATGATATACTGTTCTTTTTGGGAATAAGTAAAATAAAAGGTTTTGATGTTTTGTAGCTTGACACAGTTTACATTTAATCTTGCTCTCCCACTCTTTCTCTGTTAGGTGTGTACTTTAACTAAGGAGGACAACCGTTCGGTGAAGGAGATCCCTGAGGATGAGCAGCTCCATGTGTTGCCTCTTTATAGGATCTCCACGACTGATGAGTTTGGCAGTGAAGAGGGCCAGCGTCTCAAGATGCAGACGGGAGCCATCCATGTGCTTCAGGCTTTCCGCCGTGAGGTACGCAAGTTGCCCGAACCTGCCAAGTCCTGCCGACAGCGCCGACTGGAGGCCAAAAAGGCCAACTCAGAGAAGAAGAAAAATAAACTCATGCAGCAGGCAGGGGAGACACCAGAGAAAACAGTGGTCAAGGCTGAGGTCTGCATCACCGGTTCCCCTCAACCCCAAGGCAATAAAGGTTAGTTGTTTGTTTTTGTGTCACTCATAATGTACTTTGATTGTGGTCAACAGATGTCCAGACTGCAAGGCACATTATTTTAAATTACTTGACTTGGGGCCTTGTTAGGTATCGTAAAATGCATTTACTCTAACCCTAATTTGCAAGCAGAGTGTAACAGAACTCAAATAAAACAGAAGACATAAACAATTAAAAACTAAAATGTATGTAAAGTTTAGTATGTAATTTACCTTTCCTTTGTTTTAAACATTCAGCAATTATAAAACAGGAAGTGAAGCCTAACATCAAGAAGGAGCCCTTCAACGGATCAATAGATAGATACCCTGTGCAGGCAACAGACCCGTTCAACAACATCTATCCACACCCTGCCTACTATGCAAGGGGAGGCCTCCCCCCAACTGGCCAGCCCTCTGCACCAGACGCAGTAAACGGTTACCACCACAATCTGCCCGCAATGCACTATGGCTACTACAACTATCCACCCAATGCACTTTTCCCCCCTAAGCTGAGGACCTACGAGGGTCGAAATGGCTCTTTGCCCAAAGCAGGCAGCAAGGCAGTCCAGGTTGACACCAAGCCTGATATTCAGAGCCTTCAGGCCAGACTGGCCCAGTCCTACCCGAGCCACCCAGAGCACGTCAACCAAGCCCACCACAGCGCTTACACCCAGCCTGCAGACTACAACCAGTCCCGTCCTTCCTCTGTCTGCTCTGAGTCCTCCAACAGAGGCACGCCAGTCATCAAACAGGAGCCTATGGATGTGCCAGTCTATGAAGGCACAATGCAGAGCCAGGCTGGTGTCAACACACCTAACACCAACCCCAAGGCTCCAGCCTGGCCTGGGCACAAGCTTAATGGAAGTATCATTACTAAACTAAGTCCTGAAGCCTCATTGTTGAACCCGGACAAGCAGCAGTTTCACCAGCATCCCCAGCAGCGACAGCCCTCTCCTTACCCCCAGCAGTGGACATACCCTGGCTCAAATGCCCTGATGGTTTCCCCTACCCCATCGCCGTCACTCAAGGTACCTCCCTCTCCATCTCCGTCCCCTCACCTAGTCACAGCGTTCCCAGGTAACATACACCAAGGGTCCACATGCCCTGCCACCCCACACCCAAGCACCCCTCGCCCAGGTACACCACAGCCTGGCAGCTCTCACTCAGGCTTAGTTACACCACAGCCAGGCACCCCAGGCCCAGGAACCCCGAGGCACTGGGCCAGCCCTGGTCCTAGTCCTCAGCCGAATGCTTGGGCCATGGGGCCTATGGCACATAGCCCTGGTTTGAAGCACAGCAATCCTGCAGGAGCCTACCCTGACAAGATCTGGTCCAAGACTGGGGAAAGTCGGTGCTCCACTCCCCTTGGGCTCCAAGAGAAGGCCTGGAAGTCTTGTGGAGGTTCATTGGCAGGCAGTACCCCGTCCCCTGCCCCTGAGGGTCGCCTCTTCCCTGATGCCCTGCAGCAGTCAGATCAGGCCTGCTGGAATCCTGGCCGGGCTGAGAGTGATGTTGAGAGCACCCAGGGCCGTGAGGAGGATGAGGTGTGGTCTGACAGCGAGCACAACTTCTTGGATCCCAACATTGGTGGCGTAGCGGTAGCACCCGCTCATGGCTCGATCCTGATTGAATGTGCCCGTCGGGAACTACATGCTACCACTCCTCTCAAAAAGCCTGATCGCTCTCACCCTACCCGCATCTCCCTGGTCTTCTACCAGCACAAGAACCTCAACCAGCCCATGCACGGCCTGGCTATATGGGAGGCCAAAATGAAGCTGCTGGCAGAGCGAGCGCTGCAGAGGCAGCAGGAAGCAGCTCTCCTTGGCCTCTCCCAGGATGACATCAAGGCCCTTGGGAAGAAACGCAAGTGGGGGGCTACGGTGGCAGGTGCCAGCCCTGGACCTGGACAATGTATAGACAAGAGGGAGGGGCCAGTGACGCGGTTAGCCCCCACGTTCCACACCTCCTCTATGGTTACTGTGTCTCCCTATGCCTTCACCCGCCTCACTGGGCCCTACAGCCACTTTGTCTGAGGTCAGGCAGACACAAACAGACTGATAGCTACAGAGTGGTGCAGTGGAGGGCTGGAGAGAGCGATGAGCAGGATGAATGTCTCTCAGCCGTCCCGCAGTCTGGCATCTCTCCATCCTGCCCCCTCCGCAGTCCACTTGGAGGAGGAGGGGACATTTTTATTGTTTTTTACCTCATGTCAGGCAGTGGTTTGGGCTTCAGACACACTGCCTGTGGTGCTCTTCCTCTCTCTTCCCTGGAGAGGAACTCCATTGCTTTTTCTTGTTCATAGAATTTTAATGATTCTAATTATTGCTATTATCAATATTATTATGATTGCTATTGTTACTGTCAATGTTGTTATTACAGGTATTATGATAATGAAGACTTGTTTTTTTTTATTATTGCTGTTTTCATTAATGTTATTATTAATGATGTGATTGTTTTTGGTTATATATTTTTTTAAATCAATCAGTCTGAGTCAGTCAGACTCAGACAATTGCTTTTTCCATGTTTGGAAAACGTGTACCCCTTTTTCTGTTTTTGATTTTCTTTGTTCTTGTCAATCTTCCAGCTGTACTTGGAGGAGGAGCCATTATCTGCCTGGCAAGACAGCAAATCAATGTTACAGTAATCATATGTACGTATACATATATATATATAAAGCCTTTACGGTAGGCTTGCCTTAGATATCTATCTCTATTTTGACATATACAGATATGTATCTTTGATTTTAAGGCAGTTTAGCCCTCCATAAAAGATCATTACAATTATTATTAATCTGGGCTCTATTTCCTAGTTTTGTGTTCAAATGTACATTGCTTAGGCAGCAGCAGTCTAATGCCTCATTTCTACTGCATGGTTCGGCTCGACTTGATTCAACTAAATTCTTTTTTTGGAACCAGGTGCAATTTCGCTTTTCACTGCGGATAGTACCCCGTTAGTGTAGGCCGGATTCTCAGCTGGTCGCCATAATGACATTGCGTGAAACTGCTGTGACATCATCTTCAAGCGATACTCGCTGGATCTTTTCATCTGCAACATTCCTGCACTTTGTCAACTGTACGGTGTAGTGTACAACATAGTGTAAGTCGTAGTTTTCGCAGGCTGCCATCTTTTAAAATCTGGGGCGAGTGAATAACAAAATTGCAGTCACGGTAACTTGGCTAGTTTAAAATGGCAGGTTTGTGCAGGATGTCCCCTGTCACACTAGTGACAATTCTCTCTGACCAATCAGCGGTCTGCAGTGTTTAAACTCACTTTGAACTTCAGCCAAGGTGGTACCAGGTACTATCCACAACTTTTGTTAATGGAAAACCCAAAAAGAATAGAGCCGTGCCATACCATGCAGTGGAAATGCGGCACAAAACACAAAGGACAGTAACACTGTACTGGAACCTGCAAAAATGCTTTTTTAATTTTCTGTTGCCTGGATCGTAGTATTTGCATCGTTTCGGTTTCAGTTGGGAAAATCTGTGCAATTCAGTCTCCCAGCATTATGTACAAATACAATATATTCTGTTATTATCTACACAACTGGTGAGAACAGAATAAAGAAGGAAGGAAAGACAGGGCTCCACCAAAGTCAGCTGTCAAAGCACTAAGCAGTGTATATCAGAATCTCATCAGTTGTATTTGCACTGATACAAACAATTACACTGTACCTTTTTTATGTGACCACTGTAAGAAGTAGAACACATAAAAGGACTCTTTCAATTGGAGGCTGTTTCTTTGATATTACATGAATACAGCTGAAGAGCAGTGCTTGGTTTTAACAGTTTGTTTTATGACTGTGCAGAGCCCCTAGAAGGCTAACACTGAAAAAAAAAACGTAAGAAAATAGTGCCCAGATTAAAAATAATTGCAGTTGCCGTTTAAATCACATTTGGAGAAAACGTTGCTGCTTCTCTTGTCGTTAGATGGCGTGCTCCTCCTCTTCTGCACCCCTCCAGCTTTCGACTGGTGCTCAATTGCCAGCTCTGATAGATTTTCATTCCACTACTCTTCATGGCACTTGATGCTGTGCTTAGGTGCTCTAACTCTAATCTGGCTCAACTAGTATTAGCAAGTGAATTTGTTTTGCCCGAGGTGGAGTAGCAGAATGATGGGATTTGTTGCTTCAAGACATCGGTGGAGGAAATGCTCACAAAAGCTTTCCTTTGCTCGTCATGTGTTCCTGTAACTGTCCATTTATGGTACTTCACAGAGGATAAAATAAGTGATACTATTTGCAAATGCCATTTGACCCAGATCTGCCACAGGTGGCATACTTTATCATACTATAACATTCAAGTAGGGGTGAGCACCTCTGAGTATAAACTCTAGAGGGCAGCAGTGACTGCCGTTTCAAAGTGGTTTGTACAAACAAACCTGCAAGCACTTGAGATCCATTCAGAAGCCAGTAGAGCCTTGCCTTGCTGCTTTAACCATCCATGGCCAGTAGAGGAGGATCTCACAGCCTGTTGACCATGGATGGGACTCACCAAAGCAGCTCAAGGGAAATTTGATCTTTGTCCCCTTGTGTGGTGCTCCTACACACACACTCTGGTGCTCTCCTATTACACTTGATTTACTGTGAAAGGCCCACTCCTTCCTCTGCATGGTGCTGTCATCTTCGAGCAGAGGGAGGCGCTTCCTTCTGCAGGCACCTTGTCACCACAGAGCCAGCCAGTCAAAGTGGCCGCCCTGTGGTTGCAGCTCTGTCACTGGGCTCGACAACTGGTTCATTTTGAGGTGCTTTTTGCAGTTTATTGGTGCAAAGTGGTATGGTCTCAAACAAAGTACACTGTACATGGCAGAGAAAGCACAGTCATTCAATGCATTGTCTGTAACCCATTCACAGAGCAAACGATAGTACTAAGAGCTAAAGGGAGACCTTGGAAAATGACTGTAGCTTCTGGGAGTCAGCGCCAAATTCAAGTGCATTGAATCAATGAATCTCTCACTTTGCATGCGTGTGTCTTATAATGACTCAAACGCATGGGTGCGTGAAAGAGAAGAGCCAAAGAGAGAGACTGTTTGATAGCCTGGATAGCCTTTTTGTTTTCAGGCATCAACCATGTTACTCTTTGATTAATTGAAATCAAGCAGTGACATTGTTTACTTGCAACATGTGTCGAAAATGAAATTGAGCGGCTAATAGAATTGGATACAGGCTGACTCCTGGCTGCTGGGGTGTTGTTTGAGTCAAGGCCCTGGTCATCTGTGAAAGACCCTGTTACCTCTCCCGAGGGTCTCCAGCTCTCTACCTCACGCTGTAGAGACACTGGTCACAATCACAACTTGCTACTGAGGGCAGAGAATCATGCATATGTCCCTTTGTGTGCTCTAGATCGCCACACTCATTTTAACCTCCTTTTTTACTCTTATTTATTACTACATGGTGATGATGATGATGATAATGATTGTCTTTGATGTTATTGGGTTTTTTTTTCATCTTTTTTTTATATAGCTAATACAAATTGTACATAGAGAAGAAAAGATTTATAAAAGCACTTTTAATCTTGATTTTAATGACAAAAAGAAAGAGCCGATTATTGACAACTTGAAGCTTAGTTTTGTTTTTTGTTTTTCTCAAGAGAGAGATAAAAATGTAAATATTAAAATATTTAGGTAAGATTATTTAACTGGTGAGGATAGTACCTGAACCATGAATGACAAGGGGGTATTTTGAAGTCTCTGACAGCCCTCCACAACAGTAAACAACACTTGGTCCCAATGTGTTGTGTGTAAATGTGTGCTTAGTAACACTGTGGTTTTGCTTTCGTACGTACTGTACCCCTTGTCAGCATGTAACTGACAGAGACTTGTCACAAATTCATCAGCCCAATTATGTAACATGAAACCCCACTTGACTTACTCACTGACGACAGTCAATATAACTGGAGGATCCCCAATCAAATTTCAATTTAAAGAAAAACAACTCAACGACAGTGATCTACTGGCAGTAAGCCAAGGACAAATCTAGAAAGGTAGCCGTAAACCTGATATGTGTTGTTTGTCGTTTAAAGAAATAGTTTGACATTTTGGGAAATATGCTTAATCACTTCCTTGCCGAGAGTTAGATGAGACGATTGATGCTACAAGTATTTGGAGCTAGCGGCTGGTTAGCTTAGCACCAAGATGGAAAACAGGGGAAACAGCTAGCCTGGCTCTGTGAACAGGTAACAAAATCCACCTACCAGCACACATGATATCTTGTTTGTTTAATCCGTTCAAAAAACAAAGTCTAAACAAGTTAAGCTGTGGTTTATGGTGGTTGCATACTAGACTATTTTTTTCCCATGTAACTAGGCAACCAGCAGAGACTTGAGGAAGTCGCTGCTCCCAGCCAAGACATCGTCTGGCACATAAACTTCTGTAAGATTGACAGTTTTTGTATGGATTAAGCAATAGATCTTTAGAAGTGCTGGTAGGCAGATGTTGTTACCTTAGGTCAGAGCCAAGCTAGGTGTTTGCCCCTGTTTCCAGTCTTTATGCTAAGCTAACTGGCTGCTGGCTGTAGCATTATATTTAGCGTACAGATGAGAGTGGTATTGATCTTCTCATCTAAGTCTAATATTTCCCAAAATGTTGAACTTTTCCCTTAATATCGGTAGAGTTGCCCAATAAATGTACCACCCATCATGTGCAGGGACGCATCCAGGGGGGGGGGGGGGGGGGGGGGGGGCATTCTGGTAGTTGCAGAGCCAGTCTGAGGTGAATCAGAGAGAGATGTTTTAGCGAGGAATAGCCCAGCAATCTTTGTCAGTTGTGTTAGACTATCAGGTAAGAGACCACCTCCCTGCTTGTTTAGATGTATCTATCATTATCTATTCTAGTTCTCATTGTATTAAGTATGAAATTGGCATAAAAATCATGCCCCTGTGGAAGATCCCATGCTAGTTTGTAATAATTCATCATATGATACACACATCATGGCCGACAGTAGTTTGCTGGTGCAGGGGCTGGGACTGGTACAGTAACAGCCCATTTTACTCTTTAACCATAACATTACACACACAAACACACACACACACACACATGCCTAACAATGGGTGCTGAGGATACAGTATACATGATATAATGACTGTAAATTTCTAAATGTCTCGCAAGTTTGGTGGATGGTTCTCATGAGACGCCTCCTCCCAAACACGAACCGAGATGAAGGGGTCAGTCAGCTGGTGCTATGATGCTGCACCTTAAAATTCACTGTGTAAAAAAGTGCGAGGGATAAATGATTACCACAAATATTTTTCTGAGCTCTTCGAATGTCAAGAGAAGTATACTTTTTGATTCAAGCAGTTTCACGGGATGGGAAGCTGCCCAGGTGCTGACTTTATGAAAAGTCTTTTGTTACGATGCTACAAATTTACATCTCTTTTTGAGGGCAGGGGTGGCACTCAAACAGTTGATCACATTCTCTATTAATATTCATTCCATATTGTACTTGAACTCATTAAAACTAGGATGACATATAGAATCATATAATATGAGGACTGTTTTTTGGGTTTCTCATTTGGTACAGCAAGTACCAAAGGCTATTGAAATGATCTTTTGAGTATGTTGTACATGTTCATGTTAACTGAATGCTAAGATATTTGAACAATACAAGAAGAGTAATTGTGTACTGCCTCCCTTCCTCTCCCTGGTCATGCACTTATTTTACTCCACCCCTCTCTTATTCTTAACACCTTGTATATTCTGTCTATCTCACACACACATACAGATATAGATATGCATCTCACTGTGTGTGGCCCACTTTTAGAAGTTGATTGAACATCTAATTTAATGAACACTCTCCAAATTTGAGATAGAGACTTGGACCCTGGCCCATACAAAAAAAAAAAGAAAAATGAACCTACACAACTGGCAGCTACATTTGAGTTTTAGGATTGCTCTTGGTTCTTTATTTTCATGTCAAGGATGCAGTATGTAAAAAAAAAAAAAGTGTTTTTGTTCAGTCTCTCTCTCTTTGTAGCTGTATGGTGTATCATGTGAATACATAGTGTATGTGGTAAAAACCCCACAATATTGTTTTATGTTGCGCGATAAATAAAAACATTGAAGTGAAAACAAAGTGATTGGTTAAGTGACTTTATTTTCTGCTCAAGATGTAACCAATTATGATCATTATTATTGTGGTGCAGTGATGGTCAACCTACATCTTTGGTGTGATGTTCCAATACGAAAGTAATTGGCATAATTTCAGTGATTTCTGCCTTCAATTTGATTAGTAACCTCAGAGTGGTCTCATAACAAGGAATAGAAAGCTTCTTCTATCTTATTTGGTGTCCTCTGTTGTCTTGTTACACCACTCACCTGCTAAAAAGCATGGTGCACTTTTTATTTTTTTACTAGCCTATCAGTTTTTCTCAAAGAGTGGTCATTTGGTAAAATATGTTTTTAATTTAAAATACAAAACAGTGTTCCCAAACTGTCTGCAAGCGACTCTATAAGCCTAACAGTGAGGAACAAAGATGTGTTGTTTTCAATATTAAATAAACTTTTGTATCCATTTAAACATTATTATTTGAATTGGCTGTTTTTCTGTGTTGTTGGACTTCAGCAATGAAGCCGACCGTTTTATGGCAATGCCTTCAATTTACGTCTCAAATGATCAGCGTGATGTGAAAGATATATGGAGGAATGAAGTTTATGCTTACTGTCAACTGACAAGATGGATCGATGGCTTCAGACAGACATTGCTCCCCTGATGTCTCAGCATAAACAGCACCATTTTTCCTCATTAAGACGGCAACAGAGACAATGAGTGAGGAAGCTTCTTTTTTTTTTTTAAACTGTCATTTCATTTGGCTGTCATTTGTAATATACTGTTAAAGTAGGAGGCCTACTGTTTTGGGGGGTATTTTGTCACTTAGGTGGTCTGTGAGTTTTTTCTTTTATAGACCTTTTTCACGGCAGACATGTTGACGTGTCATAGTAGGAAAAGCACAGGTGTATTCAAAACCATTAATGATGGCTGCATTCCACTTAGGAGAGCCCCTGGTATTGTGCATGCTGACTCACTGAAATAGCTTACTGGAACACTTGATGGAATTGAGCCATCGTTAAGGTTATCAATTTCAGGTGTGCTTTTCCTACTATGACAAGTCAAAAATGTCTGCTGTGAAAAAGGTCCATTGGGTCCTTGGTCTGAAAATGTTTGAGAAACACTAGCCTATGTGGCACTGCATCTCATTTTCTTTACTGGAAGGCAGTCTTGTACAAAGTACTTGAAAGCAATACTAAAAAGTAAAAGTACAAGTATCTTACCAGAAAATTACTTTGGTAGAAGTTAAAGTCTCCTTTTAGAGTATTACTTGAGTAAAAGTCTTAAAGTATCTAATATTTACTGTACTTAAATATCAAAAGTAATTTTCTGATATTAAATCGTAAAACGTCTTCATCACTGCTGTCGTCGGGGTGATCATCATCTGTTACCATGGCAGCAGAGCCTGCACCAGGTAAATTCTCTTTTTTTTTGCTTCTTGTCTTCACGTTAGATGAGAAGATAAATACCCAACTCTAACATCTATGGATAATGGAACCTCTCAGTGGGTGGGTCGGTAGCTATCTCTATTACCCATACTGTCTTGTTGTGTTTTAATGTCAGTAAGTCTCAGCTTGGATCACGTTCTCAGCACATAAACACTTGCAGAGTGCATGCACTCTTTGTTTCTTTGCTCTCCCCTACGTGGAATTATTTATTTACTTGTAATTAAAATTGCAAGCCTGGAAACCAGGAATTACTGTAAGCTTGAAGATATATAGGACTATTGAATTCAATACACTGAATTGTATAGTGTAAAGTATAATTGTGTCACAGCAGAACTGATCTTTGAATGCCAACCTGCTTCTGGAGGTAGTGTAAGAACAAGCCAATGATCAACAGTGATTCATTGATTGAGCAGGAGTACAGAGCCAATAGCAACTACATTGGCGGACTCAAGCTTAAACTCTATCCATGTAACAAAGGATCAATCTCTAAAGTGTACAACATGATACAGAACTGTGACAAACGCGCTGAACTAACCAGGCTCGTTAAAACCCCAAAGACCACCGCTACTAAAGGTTAGCCTAGCTGGTCACTAAAGAAATCCCTCTGTCTCCTTTTCTCTATGTGTTGCGTTTGTAGGATAAAATGTCATGTAGCCTGGGATGGCCTCGCCGTCTCCTCCTGCCTGGCATGTGTAAGATATGACGTGTTCAAATTTACTGGAGCAAGAGTGCTCCTGATAAACACTTGATAAACATTTGGAACAGAATGCACTTGCATGAAATATCTTAAAGTAACAGACAATATTTAGGCCATGAGAGAAGAAGAGAATGAGAGCGATCCCAAGGCTAGCACGCAACTTCACTATCTTCTCGGAGACAGAAAGTCTGAGGGTGATCTAACCGATTGGCGACCCAGACGCAAGGACGGAAGGAGGAACCCAAAGACGAATAAAAGAATAGGGAAATGCAAAGTCCGGGATCAGACCTGGAGAGACTTGTTGGTGGTAGGGTGAGTGAAGTCTTGAAGGAGCTACTGAACCATATGCATATGATTGTATTCTTGCAATATCATTTGATTATTTTACTAAAGATATATTATATTTTAACTGAACGAATCCTGACTATTCTTTCCTGGTCTGCCATTAACGAACACAAAAGGGTAAAGCTTGAGAAGCTGACCGAAGGGGTCAGAAAGACTCTGGCCTTTTAGAGCCGGGGTAAAATTGGACCAACCCTTTTCTACACACTTCTACGTGAGTGTGTGACTAGTCTCGCTTTGCCAGACCATCCGCATGCTGCGGAGCGGAGGAGGATCTGGCTAGTCCACAGCATTCTGGGATGGGAGAAAATAGTGTTGACGAACTGCCCGAAGAGCCAGTTAAATATCGAGAATCGAGTGCCATACGTCAATGAACCGACTCACTCCTGTTTTTTTTTTTACCTCATTAGCGCCTCCACTGGAGTGGTGGTAGAATCAATCAGGATATGGGCTACCTCGGGCAGCAAGATTCATTGGACCGAAAGAGTTGAAGAGTTGTAGATTGGAGACCGCGCACCAGGCTACTGAACGAGACCGAATGTAACCGTGCAACCGCTCGAGTCTTGGTTCTCGGCAAGTTTAAGTTATTAACCAAGCCTTATTTCTAGTGCATCTTAGATGATTGTGTTCATGGCAATTCACACATTATCGATGGGGAAGTACATCACATACAAATAAACATCATGTTATTTTGGTAGTTATGTTAAGTTAAATGTTAGAGAAGTGAATGTTGCAGGCTGTCACGAGGAGACCGCGCACCAGGCTACTGAACGAGACCGAATGTAACCATGCAACCGCTCGAGTCTATGTAATCAAACGGGTGTCTAGATTCTCGGCAAGTCTGAGTTATCAACCGATCCCAGAAACCTTTATTTCTCATGCATCTTAGATGATTGTGTACATACTGTAGAAATTCATAGGCTACATTACCGATGGATATCACATACAAATACACGTCATGTTATCTCGGTAGTTATGCTAAGTAAAATGTTTGTTACATGGTAGGTAGGCTGTCACGAAGAGACCGCGCACCAGGCTACTAACCGAGACCGTAACCGTGTCTAATGCATGAGTCTATGTAATCAAACGGGTATCTAGGTTCTCTGCAAGTTTGAGTCATCAACCAATCCCAGAAGCCTTTATGTCTTGTGTGTCCCCCTCACCGCAGGCACGTGAACCGGTGAATCTATTAACTCGGAAGGCCAACCAACGACCGTCCGGTTGAACCGACTTGTGTAAAAGAGCCGGTTGTCCCATCAGCATTTCTTTAAACCAATCACAATCGTCATGGGCGGTGCTAAGCACCGGACTGAGCTGCTGCAAAATAGTCATGCAAGAGAAAACTCAGATTGGACAGATAGTCTAGCTAGCTGTGTTTCAATTTACCATGCAGAGATCTGAGAAGCAGTTAACCATAGTCCTTATAAATCCACCAGAGTTTAAAATTCCAACAAAAAAGAAAGCGAAAGGAAACGGAAATAGGCAAAAATACATGCATCCGGGGAAATTTCCTACGCCACCAGAGCGATCCCGGAAGTGGAACGTCAAGGATATAGACTAGTGTGTGACTAAACAGCCTGGGTGAGTGCAATTCTTTCCTACTTCTGGAAGGGTTTACCTGGTGTAACCAAGGGGGTAAGCGAGCATGGGGAGATTGTAGGCTAACAAGCCATCACTTTCCGTTAGCATTCCATTGACTCCCATTCATTTTGGCGTCACTTTAACAGCAAATAACTTTACATCTGAAGCGTTTAAAGACTCTATTTGTCCATTGTTTATTTCTAAAGAAACACAACATTGTATAAAAGGCTCCATTACCTTGTATCTCACGTTATACATAGCAGCCATAAAAATAGGCTAACGATTGTGTCATAACCACGTGACTTTCTGTCGCATAGTAGAGAAATTACCGTATAGTACAGGAGAAGCTTGCAGGCAGTTTTGACTTACATTAGTTGTTTAAGTTGAATTACTAATGTTAATGTTATGGTTGTGTATGTTCTGTTTCCTGTTTTATTTTGAATTCTGTTTTCTCCCTGGTCTTGTCTAGTTTTAGTTTTATTTCCTGTCTTGTGTTTTCCCACCTGTCTGATTGTTCTGCCCCGCCCTGATGTGTCTCACCTGTTGTATCACCTCTGTCCCTTGTTTGCTCGTTACCTCTTTTATTTAGTCTTTGTGTTCCCCTTGTCCTGTGTCAGATTTATTTGCCTGCTGTATACTGGACACCTTTGTTTGTATGTATTTTCATTTATTAAATCCTCAAGCAACACTACTCCTGCTTGCCTGCCTGCTCGCTGCATACTGGGTCCTACTTTCCCTGCTACACGTAACAGTTAACTAACATTTTTGTTAGCAATAATTAGCCTTTGCCTATGTTATCTCCTTATATATACCTACGCTCTCCGTCTCTGCAAGATTCGGAATGATTGAGATTTCTCTGGCACAGCTACCAGAAGACTTACAACTTTCAGACAGGTTGTTCAAGTCACATCTACGACGCCAAGCTCAGTTGGAGACTGCGCAGTAACGCTCAGCCATCACCGGAAAAGTGACTTCACTGGTCTCCGTCGAAGTATATGCCGTCGCTGTGTCCATTTCTTTTACTGTCTATGGGTGTAACTGACTCACCTCAGACTATCATAGTTTGCGTTTGGAAGACAGTGGCTGCCTCGGGGACCCCTTGCCCGTTCAGCTCCGCTCCTCGTTTCTTGTCGCAGTTCAGATTTTTAAAAAGGTAAATATAAAAAAGTTTGTAGTGTGGGAAACAAGAAAGTCTTTCGGTCCTTTGTCTTCCGTAGTGTTCTTCAGCTCACGACCTCTGCTCTCCAGCTGGAAGCAGGTCTCCAAAATCGTAATCCTCGCACACACCTGTGACTCGAGAGATTATATCAGAACACAACCACTCCCCCCTCATGTCACGTCAGTCTGACCCTGCCCACTACCTGAAAAACCTAGACTGATATCATAACAGAACATAAGCAACACCGGGGCTGTAGAAATAAGTAAGAAAATCTCAGATGAACTATGGGAGTCCACCATTTCACTAATCCATACAACATATTTCTGTGAGACACAATCTGATACAATTTAAAATATTTCATCGACTACATTATTGTAATCAGTGAAAAGAGTGGAGAGAATTAATTCAATATCTATGCTACGTAAGAGCATTCGTATATTAACTTCTGCAGAGTTTGGCTGATACTTCTCAGCCATGACCTGAAGCAGCTGGTGCACAAGCTGCACCACGACAGAAAGGACTTCCTTCAGCATTGTCAGGGCATCTGCTGTGTCAGACAGCCTTCCCAGCCCATGGACTCTCTGGCCAGGGTACACATGCTGTGTTTCCACTAGCAATGGTCAAACGAATCTTTGCGAACCACTGTCTTTATTTTCTGAGCTCACTAGATGCCGCTGTCTGTTCAAAGAAAAAGGTTAAAGGAATGGCAATTCAATGTGTTTTCAACCCTTTGTTGAACAGATAGTGCCATCTAGTGAGCTCAGAAAATATAGACAGTGGTTCGCGAAGCTTCATTTGACCATCACTACTTTGACCCCTGTAGTTCTGTCAAAACATGAGAAACACCAGATGATACGTTCGCGAGTGATTGTGAATCCTACAATGTCAATTTGAGTTTTTCACAGTTGCTGAAAAACCTATTTTATGACAGCTCTGTTTTATACCGTCATTGACTAAACAGAGGTATGAATTAGCACAACTTTTCTGCATTTCTTTCACATCTACTTCAGCCATATTCACTGTGTTCACTCGGAAGGAATCAGTTCCCATGGCAAGGCACATGTTAAGAGGCTAAAAGCATGTTTAAAACCTGCCCCGTTTCAGCCGCCTGGGTGCGAAAGCTAGCAGTAGCATAACTCAGTGTAGGCAACACCGATTATTTCCATTTTTCTCGCTACTGACAGCACTACGTGACAACAAACAACATAGCTACGTGTTGAAATCGACCGGAATTCTCCTTTAATGGAGTAAAAAATAAAAAATGTAATGGACTGGGAAAAGTAAATAGTCCAGATGATTGTCAGGTGAACACCCAGGTACTTATATGATTTTACCACATTGATGTCCGTACCCAGGATGTTCACCGGTAGAGGCGGGGAGTGTTTGCCCCTGCGGAAATCCACCACCAGCTCCTTGGTTTTCTCAGCATTGATCTGGAGATGGTTGCGCTGTCACCAGTCTATAAAGTCTTGGTTAAGTTCTCAGTACTCCCTGTCGTCCCTATCTGAGATGAGGCCAACAAAGTTTGAGAACTTGTAAGGCAAGGCAGGGGAATTTTATTTATATAGCACACCTCAGCAACAGGGCAATTAAAAGTGCTTTACATAAAACATCAAACATTAAAAAGCAAAAAACTAATACAAAATTTAAAACAGATAAAATACGAGAATAAAATGCACAGTGCAGTATACAAGCCTGTCCCAGACGACCTGAGAGGTCTGGGTGGTTGGTAGTGCAGTAGCAGAGCAGAAATATATTTTGGCCCTAAATCATTTAGGGGTTTATAAACCAGCAAGTATTTTGAAATCAACTCTTTGAGGCACAGGATGCCAGTGTAAAGACTTCAGAACTGGAGTGATGTGATCCACTTTCTTGGTCTTAGTGAGAACTCAGGCAGCAGCATTCTGACTCAGCTGCAGCTGTCTAATTGATTTTTTAGGGAGACCTGTAAGGACACAGTTACAATAGTCAAGTCTACTAAAGATAAAAGCATGGACAAGTTTTTTCCAAATCCTGCTGAGACTTAAGTCCTTTAACCCTTGTTATACCAGGGTCTGGGTGAATACTCGATTCTGATTGGCTGCAGGGTGTCCATAAAAAAGTGATGTAGGACACCTACTAAAGGAGTTCCGGTGAAATTGTCTGTTTACTGTTCTAAATCAACGCACTACATTAAATCAAAAAGGAAATGTGGATCTGTTATTTCCAACTCATCCTCTGAACACCACAGGATGGCGCTAACACACATGTTGCAAGAAGTAAGTTATACTTCCCCTCTGGACTGACTTTTGTTTCACAGAGAATAACGTTATCTCACATCCCGTTCACTATTCAGGTCGCTACTTCAGGCTGCGCCGCTGCGGCCGACAGTAATGTTACACATCGCGGATCAAATTGTTCGTAAAAGTCGTTATATTGTTTTGGGGACAATGACATGGCTGGATAGCTAGCTTGTCTTATTGTTCAACATACTGTCAAATTATTTTTACTGATTGCCAACTGTACACAATGTTATTGACTTTGGATCTTGCTAGCATAGCGTTAGCTTTCTGGCTCGTAGCTAAACTGAAGGGTTCTATCAGCTGAGCGTACTATAAATATCTCTGGTTGCTAAGGGTGGCAAGTCGTATCTAAGGTCCTTCCTATTTCCTGGAGGAGTAAACAATGTTTGCATTGCATAAGAACCTGATGGATGGGAATGATTGTTCCAGGTATTAGTCAAACCGTCAGGCATAACCATTGAAACAGAGTTATTGTTTGTAAAAACTTTAGATTTCGATTGTAACTAATGTAACTAATTAAAATATAAACTAATGTTTTAAAAATATGTTATTTGGCAAGTGACCATGGTATAAACATATAATGGACTTCGGCAGAGGCAACCACGCCTTACCGTCGTCCATTAATACTATAATGACAATGGACACCTCATCAGGCATTAACCCTTATGTATATTCGTATGGTGGTAATGAGCTGACTTTGTTATTGTCTTAATGTGGCTGTTGAAATTCAGGTCTGAGTCCATGACTACACCAAGATTTATTGTTGTTTTTAACATTGCTGTTTGAAGCTGAGCGCTGACTTTCAATCGTTCCTCTTTTGCTCCAAAAACAACCACCTCAGTTTTTTCTTCATTTAATTATAGAAAGTTTTGGCACATCCAGTCATTAATTTGTTCAATGCACTTCATTTTTGTTCAATGCACTTCCATTTTTGTATTGGACTATAGTCCCCAGTCGTTAAGGTTATATAAAGTTGTGTATCGTCCGCATAACTATGATAATTTATTTTGTTATTTTCCATAATCTGAGCCAGTGGAAGCATGTCAATGTTAAACAGAAGAGGCCCCAGAACGAAGCCTTGGGGAACTCCACACGTCATATTTGTATGCTCAGATTGTCAGGGTCCCACCGTCACCAGCACTCACTCCTCCCACTCGTGCACAATCCCCACCATTGTCACTCACTCTTCCCATCCGTTCTCAGTCTCCTCAGTACTGATCACCCACACCTGCACTTCATCAACCCACGTTATCAGTCCACCACCTGCACCTCATTAGTCCTCCATCTTTATAGTCAGCACACTCTCAGTCACTCTTTGTCTGGTCTCGTCGTAACAAGACACACAGACTCTCTCCTGCTACTTACCCGTCATCTTCCTGAAGATACTTACCAGCGTTTATCCTGCCATCCCCTTCCTGCCGTCATCTCATCACCAAAGACTCTGACTAATCTTCAGTTAAGTTCCTTCAACCTCTTGACCTACTCACTATTCCTCTGTTTGGATATCTGAATAAAGAGAACGTGTAATTCACCACCAGTCTGACTCCTGTTCATTCCGTGACACAGATGCATAATTACCTATAGATACAAAGTAGTGTGTGGGGGGTGACAAACCACAGGGGGTGCAAACAGTGGTGTTTGTATGCATGTATTTTTCATGTGAAATCATATAAAAATACATGTAATTATTAAAAATAATAAATTATGCTTAGTGTAAGTTCAGCCATGCAGGAAGACATATCTTATGTTACTCACTCATTCACCTCCCTCTCCCTCTCCTCTCCTCCTGCATCACCTTACCAGCTGATTAGGGGGCGCTTATTGTTTTACAACCCCAAATCAGAAAAAGTTGGAACAGTATGGAAAACACAAATAAAAAAAAGAAAGTAGTGATTTCTAAATGTACTTTGACTTGTCTTTCATTACAGACAATACAACAGCACACCATTTAATGTGTTCCTCATGATTTGTATTGTTTTTGTTTCAAAAAACCAAAATTCCTATTTTGGTTCTTGCAACACATTTCAAAAAAAGTTGGAACAGTAAAGAAGTGCAAGTTACCTTTGCCAAGGGCACTGACACAACCCCATACCATGACAGACCCTGGCTTTTGGACTTGTTGCTTGTTACAGTCTAGATGATCCTTTCTTTTTTGGTCTGGACCACATGGCGTCCATTTCTCCCAAAAAATATCTGACATACTGATTCATCTGACCACAGTACACGTTTCCACTGTGTGATGGTCCATCCCAGATGCCTCCGAGCCCAGAGAAGTCGACGGCGCTTCTGGACACTGGTAACATAGGGCTTCCTTTTGGCACAGTACAGTTTTAACTGGCATTTGTGGCTGCAACTACGTATTGTGGTACTTGACAAAGGTTTGCCAAAGTAGTCCTGAGCCCATGTGGTGATATCGCTTATAGATGAATGACGATTCTTGATGCAGTGCCGCCTGAGGGATCTGAGATCACGGTTGTTCAGCTTAGGCTTGCGCCCTTGTCCTTTACGCACTGAAATTCCTCCTCATTCCTTAAATCTTTTAATTATGTTATGCACTGTTGAAGGTGAACTAAGCAAATGTCTACGTATCTTTCTTTGAGGAAGATTGTTTTTAAACATTTCAATAATTTTCTCACGTTTTTGTTGGCAAACTGCCGATCCTCGGCCCATCTTTGCTCCTAAAGGACCAGACCTTTCTTGGATGCTGCTTTTGTACCAAATCATAATTACAATCACATGTTGACATCACCTGTTTCAAATCACATCATTATTTAACCAATTTAACTGATTACTAGCCCTAAATTGCTCCTGTCCCAACCTTTTTTGGAATGTGTTGCAGGTCTGAATGACAGGAAAGGATGTATATTTACAAATGAAATTAAGTAAAAGTAAAAAAACATGAAATATTTTGTGTTCACATTGTCTGCAATGAAATACAAGTCAAAGTACATTTAGAAATCACTACCTTTTTTTATTTGTGTTTTCCATACTGTCCCAACTTTTTCTGATTTGGGGTTGTAGTTAAACCAACCAGGTTTTGCCACCATCTCTATCAGCCAATCATATTCCTGCTGTCAATATTCCTGCTGTTATCCTCTCTGTTGCTGCCAGCTCTCATTTAAGCATGAATCATCATGACCCTTCTCCACCTCGTTCACCTCCACTTCTTCATTCCAGCTGCCAGGTCTGAGCTTAGCCGAGCTCGCTTCTCTTCTCATCCATCCAGATTTTAGCACCCTCTTCAGTCATCACCATCACCACCAGGGTCTAGACTCCATTGGGGGGGTATCCTACTCACGGCTTTTAAAGATGATAAGGTTAACCAATTTCATGCTGTGAATGTGGAATATTAACTTTAGCCACATAACCTTAGAGTACTGGATGTACTTCACTTCTTGACCCCCTTTCAATATGATGACGTCACGATGGGAATTAATGATGTCACGATGGGGTCTAATCGCCAGGGTCTAAGACAGTAAAGTATCATTATTGTGCACACATCAATAAATAATTGTTCACTCAAATGAGGTTTCTCCTGATTGAATTATCTATGTGAGATGATTGTAAAGACAATGATGCTGATTCAGATGGAGGGCAGGGAGTGAAAAGCAGAATAGAAAAAAAATGAAAATCAGAATGAATTGAAGTCATTTTATTTATTTTCTATTAAATACAACCAAATAAAGTTGTAAGTCCCCCCCCCCACACACACACACACACACACACACTTTTACAGTGGGAGAAATTGACAAATAAAATAAATAGCCTACTGAATTCATTTATAATTAATATGTAAAAACATCTGTTTTTTTAATTATTATTAATTGTATTGTAAGGAATTCAAAGGCTAAATTGGATCAGTGCCACGTCTTAGCTATAATGTCTTCCAACGTGGTGTGCCCGGTCTCCCCCGTCGCGCGCAGCCAGTCAGAGTGGAGCGCGTCTCTGTGGCAGTGGACTGTCTGTGTGGCTCTGTGCTCTCTGGATGAAATCTACCTATACATTATGACGTTTAACTATATTATTGCTGTTATTGTTAATCCTGTGAAGTGGTAACGTTAGACTAATTAGAAAGCCGCGGACGACGCGGAACACTGTATTTGCTGATTTTTCAGTGTTTTTTTAGTCCAGGAGCATCGGAAACCACAGGGGTAAGTCATCTTCATGTTTCACATGACTACATTTACCTGCGTCGTAAGACAACGCACAGTAGCCACTTGGTTTTCTTTTCTTACCCACATTATGTTGACTAAACTGGGCTATATTACACCGAGACCCATGCTTTTCCAGTAAGGAAACGATAGGTTCATGACACTAAAATAACGACTTTTCACCACTTTTTCAACATAAGCTTTCCAGCAGGGCTTTGTTGAACCTGTCAACTCCATTTTCTTTAACCATTGTGTTGTCTTCCTGTCGACCATGATCTTGTTGTTCTTCTGGGTCAAAATTGAAAATGTTTTTTGAAAACTTTTTGGTACGTTTTTTCCCCCAACGTTTTTGTCGCTTTCTTCTTCTCGTCTTTGGGGCTCAGTTGGTAGAGCGAGTGCCCATATACAGAGGTTTACTCCTCGACGTCAAATAAATGCCTAAACATGGACAACAAATAATCTTTAAAAACAAAAAACGTCTTTGTCACTTTTTTTCCAACGCTTTTCTTTTGTTCATGCTCAATAAGCTATAGCATATAGGCCTATGATATTATATCAATTTTTTTGAGTTAAAAAAACCCCCCAGAAACTATGAATTATTTTGACTAATAGCCTAGTTAAGATCAGAGGATGTTGAGTGGAGCACAAATCAAATGTTATAAAATTGAATAAAACCGTTGCAATGAAAGTAATCATTGCTTTGACCTGCTTTTTCCATGTTGTTTTGGGGCAATTTGGTTGAAAGAAACCCATATTTCTAATATACTGTATATATATTATTTTTATAAACAGGTCAAATTTGACCGGAGGACAAAGGTTAAACAAAGAAAAGAGCGAAAATAATGACACAAACTAGCCAAGCCTAAGCAAGCATGCATTCTGCTGTGTATTTTCACATAGGCTCTATTTGTTTACTTATTTATCCCTTTTTAAAAATGGTGGTTAAAGTGAGTGCAAAACACACTAAAATAACAGAACAATATTTTAACTAGGCTACCCTTTAAGCTGTAACTTTATAGGAATAGTAGAGTGTAGCCCTATTTATATAAAGCAGTAAAGCTTATGTGGATGCCATGATCAGTGGCACTGTGGAGGTTGGGTGTGCATTCAGTCTTCCTGTAAAGACTGCATCTGCTGGTGAAATGGTAATGTCCTCATTTTTTGCGGGGAAACAAAATAATCAGCAAATACAAGACAGTAGGGCTGGACATATGACCTAAAATGGAAATCACGATTAATTGAACATTTTACCTTGATTACAATTAATGAACGCTTTTTTTTATAGCCTTAATAGTTCGCCTACAAGATTTGTACTGTAAATATGTCCAACTATTAAAAGGGAGAGTCCAAGTGCATATCGTATCTTTGTGACGCACACAGAGGATTTCATTTATGGTTATTTTTTTAACATTTCCAACAACTGAAATCAAAGCACACATTGCTTGAAAACAAAACTCATTTTAGTTTTAATGTAAAAAGCATGTTTCCTAAAAAAAAAAAAAAGTAGAGAATAAATAACTTAAATTCTTTGCAAACAAAATATATTATTTTAACTAATGTAGAATTGTAAGTGGGAGACATTACACTACTTCTGCCTTCAAGGAGAGGACAATGATATTCAAACGGCCACTTGTCAAGAAAACATAAACTGGGAGCTTCAAGCATTGGAACAAACTCTTAATGAATTTGATATAGTACAACCCCAAATCAGAAAAAGTTGGGAAAGTATGGAAAACACAAATAAAAAAAGAAAGTAGTGATTTCTAATTGTACTTTGACTTGTATTTCATTACAGACAATGTGAACACAAAATATTTCATGTTTTGTCTGGTCAACTTAATTTCATTTGTAGATATACATCCTTTCCTGTCATTCAGACCTGCAACACATTACAAAAAAGGTTGGGACAAGAGCAATTTAGGGCTAGTAATCAGGTAAATTGGTTAAATAATGATGTGATTTGAAACAGGTGTCAACAGGTAATTGTAATTATGATTTGGTACAAAAGCAGCATCCAAGAAAGGTCTAGTCCTTTAGGAGCAAAGATGGGCCGAGGATCGCCAGTTTGCCAACAAATACGTGAGAAAATTATTGAAATGTTTAAAAACAATGTTCCTCAAAGAAAGATAGGAAGACATGCTTATTTCACCTTCAACAGTGCATAACATAATTAAAAGATTCAAGGAATGAGGAGGAATTTCAGTGCGTAAAGGACAAGGGCGCAAGCCTAAGCTGAATAACCATAATCTCCGATCCCTCAGGCGACACTGCATCAAGAATCGTCATTCATCTATAAGCAATATCACCACATGGGCTCAGGACTACTTTGGCAAATCTTCGTCAAGTACCACAATACGTAGTTGCAGCCACAAATGCCAGCTACGACTATACTGTGCCAAAAGGAAGCCCTATGTTAACAGTGTCCAGAAGCGCCGTCGACTTCTCTGGGCTCGGAGGCATCTGGGATGGACCATCACACAGTGGAAACGTGTACTGTGGTCAGATGAATCAGTATTTCAGGTATTTTTTGGGAGAAATGGACGCCGTGTGCTCCGGACCAAAGAAGAAAAGGATCATCCAGACTGTTACCAGCAACAAGTCCAAAAGCCAGGGTCTGTCATGGTATGGGGTTGTGTCAGTGCCCTTGGCAAAGGTAACTTGCACTTCTGTGATGGCACCATTAATGCTGAAAAGTACATAGAGATTTTGGAGCACAATATGCTGCCTTCAAGAAAACATCTTTTCCAGGGACGTCCATGCATATTTCAACAAGATAATGCAAAACCACATTCTGCACACATTACAAAGTCCTGGCTGCGGAGGAAGAGGATACGGGTACTTGACTGGCCTGCCTGCAGTCCCGACCTGTCTCAAATAGAGAATGTGTGGCGCATTTTGAAGTGCAAATGCGACAACGAAGGCCCCGTACTGTTGCCCACCTTAAGACTTGTTTGCAGCAAGAATGGGACAAAATTAGACCTGAAACACTTCATCACTTGGTGTCTTCAGTCCCTAAACGTCTTTTAAGTGTTGTGAAAAGGAATGGCAACATTACAAAGTGGTAAATACTTTACTGTTCCAACTTTTTTTGAAATGTGTTGCAAGAACCAAAATAGGAATTTAGTTTTTTTGAAAAAAAAAAAAACAATAAAAATCATGAGGAACACATTAAATTATGTGCTGTTGTTGTCTGCAATGAAATACAAGTCAAAGTACATTTAGAAATCACTACTTTCTTTTTTTACTTATGTTTTCCATACTGTCCCAACTTTTTCTGATTTGGGGTTGTACATCAGGCTTTTCATCAATTTAAATTCAGATTGCTATTTTAAAAAAATGTATGAGAGAGAGGAACAGAAGGACGAGGCAGGGATGCATCTTACATTCACTAAAAACACATTTCCATTCAAATAACACTTGGAGACTGAATCCTGAGGTCGAAAAACGATCACTTTAAGCTGTTTTTCAGCATATTATCTCCTCTTTAATACATCTTAATGGTTAAATGGAAGAATATTACAATATCTACAGTGCTGAAAGAAGGTTATCAAGCATCTCTGTGAAGTGGCAGGAAAGGAAATGGGTTTCATAATGAGACGGGAGCTTGTTTTAGAAAAGGAAATATGTGCCAGCAGATAAGCCTGATCTCATCAAAAGGTGGCCCTTGATAAAAGCTAGACACAATGCCTTTGTTCAGCAAAGGGAAAGTAAGTGGAACCTATGGAGTAGCAGCTACGGGTAGGGGAAAAAAACGATACAGCATAGTATCGCAATATTTTTATTTTTTTATTATATTAGTACTGTATCAATACACAGATGCCAAGTATCGATCTGTTAGTATATATGTGTTGGTCAGTTTGTCTGCTTGGCAATCTCATTTTGCAGCAATACAATTGAAGTGAGATGAACAAACAGAGAAATGTATCTTTTGAGATAAAACAGATGTTATGTCATCATTTGAAATTGGGAAAAATTTCAAGTTGGAAAAAAGGTAATAAATTGCAATATATCACAGAATATTGCAATATGTTTAAAATCGCAATAATATCGTATCTTGACATAAGTATCGGGGTGATATCGTATTGTGAGGCCTCTGGTAATTCCCACCCCTAGTAGCAGCATGACTTCCCTCCACCTTAAAGGAGTGATAGAATGATTATATAGGCAGTCCCTCCAGAAAAGAAGTTTTTTTGTGATTGTTGCGGGCAAAGATTCTTGATTACGCGGCACGTTTTCTTAAAAATGTGATGGAATATATGGGATATTTGTGCAATTTTATGCGATGAAATTGCAGGAACTTGCAAAAATTGCGGGAACTTGCAAAAACTGCGGTTTGATGAAAAAGAGAAAAAAAAGTGATTCCCCCAACACCCTGTTCTTACTAGGCGAAATGATGTTACTTCATAACGTTGCCATGGCAACAGGGGGAAATGGCTCCTCTTGTGTGAAGTAAACGCAACATTTTTCAACTTTCTGCTAAGATATATGTGACTTTTTTGCAACGAAAATGCGGGGATTATGAAATCATGCAAGCCGCGGAAATCGGCAATTTATGCGCCAAAAGTGCGGTGTACTTGAAAAAATGCGGGCCCCCGCATAAATATGCAGACTTTGGCTGATTATGCACTGAATTATGCGATCGCATAATCGCGTTTTCCTGGAGGGACTGTATAGGGTATTTCACACTGTTCCTTAAGGTCTCCTAATAGGGTATGTAACATTGGTTGGGCTGAAAATGGCCAAGGTGCTCTTCTATTCTCCCCAAAACCACACTAAGATCATTTGTGACTAAGGGTGAGTTGGAGATGATCATTCATGCTTTCATTTCCTCTCAATTAGATATCTCCAGGCTGTTCAGAACTCTGCTGCAAGGATTTTAACTCACATTAACAAAAGAGCACACATCACGCCTGTTTTAGCAGCACTTCACTGGTTACCAGTCCAGTATAGAATCCAATTTAAAATCCTGGTCCTTACTTTCAGAGACCTGCATGTTCAAGTCCCTACCTATATCACTGACTTGATACAGCTCCACATTCCCACCAGAAGACTGAGGTCATTAGATCAGAGGCTATTAGTGGTTCCTTGCACCCATTTTATAACGAGAGGGGACCGATCATTCCAGGCAGTGGCTCCTAGGCTGTGGAATGCTTTGCCTCTCTTTCTGCTTTGTGCGAACTCTGTTGATTCTTTTAAAAAGCAACTGAAGACTCTGCTCTTCAAGCAGGCTTTTAGCTAGTCAAGGGGTTTTTATGGCTGTTTATGTCTTCTATTTGTATTTATTTTTCTTGTATTTTGAATTTGTTACTGTATTACATTTTATTGTGAAGCACTTTGTGATTTTTATCTGTGAAATGTGCTATATAAATAAACTTTACTTACTTACTTACTTACTGTGAATTGACTTTAGAATGAACGACAGGTTTCCTGTCATACGGATTGCTCATGAATATTTAGATGAGCTGCGCGCTGATTGGTTGCACACACAGACACAGAGCTGCCCCGCAGCACACATACACACACACAGACAGACACACCGCTGCCCGGCACACAGCACCAAGTGTTGGTCAAGTTACTTGGAAATAGTAATTAGTTACTGATTACTGATTACTTCTCCAAGAAAGTAATCCAGTTACTTTACTGATTACTTTTTTCAAAAGTAATTAAATTATTTTCAAAAGTAATTAGTTACTTTATTAGTTACTTACTTTTCAAAAATATGATGCACGACCTGTGAACTGTTACACCCATAAAACGTTTGTTATTCACCGTCCAGATGTGAGCAGTGGTGGAAACAAAGTCTACACCTCCGAGTGCAGCCTTCAAATTCGCGTCCATTATGTCGTATTCTCTCTCAAGGTGTCCTGCAAATGACTTTCTCTGCAGGCAGCTTGACACCGTGTTTGGTCTGTATTTTTTCTACGATGCGTCAGAACGATTCAGAGTCAACAGTGGAAATTGGCAGCATGTCCTCGACAATATAGCCAGCGACGAGCTCCTTCAGTTCAGCGGCACTAAGTCCTGTTGCTTTTAAATCTATTTTCACGTGTTTAGCAGGAGAGCGGCCCTCGGAGGTTCGCCCGCTGGAATTGGATGTAGCCCCAGCGGTCATGTCAGTTGGGGGTTCAGGTTTTTTTTCAAAGAGATTCACATTCCTGTGCCGGCTTGCTAGGTGCTTGCTCAGATTTGAGGTGGAATTTTTCGCTGTAGATAAAAGTTTTCTTCCCATGCAGAGTGTGCAGTGGATGCTGATGTTTTTGTCACCTTTAACCGAGTCAAATTAAAAGTAATGTCGGTACTTCCAAGCATTAAACGCTGCATGATCCTGCTCTCTCCCACGCGCCATGTTGTCTCTTGTTTAACACTACATATGTCTGTATGTTTTTTACACTGACGTCGCGGCGCTCACGCCTCATTGTCACTCACGAGACAGTCTCACCAAACAAAATCACGGTTAAGTAACGCAGTAACGCATCTAATAGTAACAGTAACAGTAATCTAATTGCTGTTTTTGCAATTGTAATCCCTTACTTTACTCGTTACTTGAAAAAAGTAATCGAATTACAGTAACGCACACACACACACACACACACACAACCACACACACACACACACACACACGCACACACACGCACACACACACTAACACACAGACACAGGCACACACAGACACAGCGCTGCGCAAACACACACACACACACACACACACACACACACACACAGGCACACACACACACACACACACACACACACACACACACACACAGACACAGCACTGCACGAGCACAGACACAGTGCTGCATGCGCGCACACATACACACACACACACACACACACACAGACACACACACACACACACACACAGACACAGGCACACACAGACACAGCGCTGCACAGACACACACACAGGCACACACAGGCACACACAGGCACACACACACACACACACACACACACACACACACACACACACACACACACACACACACACACACACAGACCCACACTGTGCGGGTAAAACAGCTGGGAGAAAATATTCCCAGCTTGCTCCAACACATAAATTCATCAACTAATGTTACTGTACAAAGCACCAGATACACAGTTTCGCTACAGTTTCATCCTCCAGTATGTCACACACACTACAGTCTTTTACAATCACTTTAGTATTCATTTCAGAAGCTTGACGTCATGTGGACACATTTTTCAAAACTCTAACACTTTTTTCAATTGCTTGGATACAATACACATAAACCAAAGATAATATTTCATCATCATTCTTTATTGTAATGTACTAATGTTTATCAGACACTGTTTCTATGGTACCATGTACCACCTTTGAGACTATTTACAGTATTGACAGTACTGCACTGTATGGATGCAGGCCCTTGGAATTGCTTGTCCAATTCTGCGAACTTGTTACTGATGATTGAGATATTTATATATATACTGTATATATACATATATATATACATATATACCACATTGTTCGCCATGCCCGAAGGTTTTTTCCAAGATGTTTGGCTAATTGCAATGTAGATGAGAACCTGCAGCCAAATCCACAAGACCGAGTTGATGAATATGTAGAAGTACAGTAATCACTTCGTTGTTTTGCTTTTTACAGTACAAGCACGTAGAGGAACACTGCATTTGATGTTTTACAGTACTGTCTTTTCTTTTCTATTTTGTAGCTAATTATTTTGCTTTGATTCTAATAAACCTATGTTGTGATCGTACTGTATTGTTTTTCATCAATACATTTCAGGTTTTGTTCAATGATTCCACTGTGTCTGTAGTATTCTCTCTACTACTGTAGTACTTTTACAGGGATGTATTTAGTACCATAATGAAACATGTATCACCTATTTTGTACTACAATATTTAATGATTGTACGAACGATGGCCCAGTGAAACTATGGCTTGTGTGTGGGTGATCTAAAGTAACGTTTCAGTGGTATTTCACAATCAATTTGTTTTTTGAACCAATGATTGTGCAAGTGCAAAATGTATTTAAAGATATAAATGCACAATACAATGTTTTGAACATTGTTAGCAGTTTTGACATCAGTCAAGCCCCGAGTGAAACAAGAGGTTTTCTCCCTTATATAAAGCAAATTTACATTTAGTTTTAATAAAGCTGCCTTATATGGCATGCTTATGAATATTTAGATGAGCTGCGCACTGATTGGTTGATTGAAGCGTGCACACACACACACACACACACACACACACAGCCCCACCGTGCCGCTCCATGCACATCACGTCACACACACTACACAGAAATTTTATACATTGGTCGTCTGCTATTTCATTACTAAATTCACTTCTGAGACTTTTTTATGCGTGAAATCAACTGTGTCGAGCACAAAAATGTGCCGTTTTACGAAAATTGATGGCTAATTGCTAATTCATGTCGAAAGGGTACCCGCGATATTTCCCCATAGAAATGAATGGGAAACATAGCCTTCTCCTAACGAGACCTCTCGTTCTCTCAATCTCAAATTGAAATTGGACAAAAGTGTTAGCTTTGTAAGACCCTAGGGTAGCTGTGATATAAATGCCGTGACAAAATTTGAAGTGTAAATATACTAAATTGATGCTGAAACTCACAGTGGGGTCTGTGAAAGGACAGTCCGGGCTGCAAGTCACGTCAGATTGTGGAGTTTCTGAAGTCCGACAGAGTTGGACCAAATTTGCAATTAACCATCAATTTTCGTAAAACGGCCCATATTTGAGCTCTACATATGATTTCTTGCATAAAAAAGTCTCAGAAGTGAATTTAGTAATGAAATAGAAGACGAACAATGTATAAAATTTCTGAGATCTGCGCAACCTAGATTCAGAAGACCAACTGATCTAAGGCCTTAATTATTTGCATTCTATCACCCCTTTAACTATATGAATAATAAGAAGTTTGTTTTTTGAAATATTTAATAACATTTAAACAGTTGGTGTACACGTACTGCTGCAATAATGTCACACTTGACTTTTCCTCTGGAGTTTGACATTTCTAACATCTCAAGGGAGAGCTGTAATTAGTCTAGCTCAGCTTCATGCCTTTAGGTGGACACATGTGGGAGCTAACACTTTGAATATTAACAAGCACAGTACCAGTAAATTGCTGATAAATGACAAAAACAACCACTAGATGGAAAAAGGGTATTTTACAATAACTTTGAATGCACCATGAGGCTGGCGAGGCGAGTTTCAAGTGACGCACCGTCTGGTTTGTTTTTCCGACAACGGCTGTCACGGTGTTGGAATCTTCTACAGTGAAATACAGTCACACTAACGTAAAGGTTACCTGCTGCCAAGTGTATTATTTTAACTAGCGTCCCATGCAGCGATGCTTCTGTTGCCTTTAACGCCCGTTTCGGAGCATCAGAGGGCAGCGCTGGCATTTCAGTAGCACCGAAATCCGCGTTACTATTCGGTCCGGTAGATACCGGTTGTTAAGGCACCGGTGCCGTATAAGCACCGGGTTTTGGTACCCAACCTTACCCGGGACCCACATGTGGTCATTTGAGGGGGTCCAGGTAGAGCTAGACGGTATATTGACTTTTGAAATGTATACCGATATATAACGAGATGTGGTATGAGACAATACCATTTATATCAATATAGTTTGAACCATTTCTTCCGTAAAGCTGTGCCTCTGCTTATATCTCGTATCACACTCTCTAGGCAACGATATGAAAGCATGGGTGACTTTCCTACAGAAAATTGATCGGAATTTGGAGATGAACTGCAGCTGCATGAAGCATAATATTACTCAATTTTACAACCCCAATTCATTTGTTTGTCGGGAGGTAGATATGCATATCAAACGCATAGCGGTAAAGAGAAATGTTGTGCTTTTGAATGCGCTAATGTCGCCTATTGGAAGACAATTAATGGAGAAGAGGATTGGAGCAAGTATGAAACCTTTGAGGACACCACAGGACATGGGGGCAGGGGAAGAGGATGAGTTGCAAAAAAACATGGAAAAACATGAGGAAAACCATTTTAAAGCAGAACCAGATTCCCCCATCCCATTGGTTTAATCTATGAATGAGAGTAGAAGGATCTATGGTGTCAAAGGGTGCAGTTAGACCAAGGAGCAAACGGACTGAACAGTTGACTGCAGCTAGAAGGAGGTCATTAGTTATTCTTAGTAATGCAGCGATTACTGTAAACATGACGCATGGTTATTTTACGGGATAGATCGACCCATATTAGACCTGTACTTACACTGAGTTGCTGCGTGATATCTCTGAGCCAAGTAGCAGTGCTTCGGCTTTAGGCAAGGCAAGGCAAGGCAGCTTTATTTGTATAGCACTTTTCAGCAACAGGGCAATTCAAAGTGCTTTACATGAAGACAATTAAAATACAAGAATATTAGTTACAGTGCAGTATAAGAAATTAAACATTGAAGAGCAGTTAAAAACAGTTAAAAATATAAAAGCAGAAAAATTAAACATTAAAGAGCAGTTAAAAACAGTTAAAAATATAAAAGCAGATAAAATAAGCAACGAAAGTATAAGAAATGGACAATTATTTAACGAAAGGCAGCATCAAAAAGAAAGGTCTTCAGCCGCGATTTAAAAGAACAGAGTCGCAGCGGACCTGCAATTCTCTGGAAGTTGATTCCAAATATGTGGAGCATAGAAACTAAATGCTGCTTCCCCCTGTTTAGTTCTGACCCTGGGGACAGACAGCAGACCTGTCCCAGACGACCTGAGAGGTCTGGGTGGTTTGTAGTTTACTAGCAGGTCAGAAATGTATTTTGGACCTAAACCGTTTAATGATTTATAAACTAGCAAAAGTATTTTGAAATCAACTCTCTGAGGCACAGGAGCTGAGCGCTGACTTTTAATCGTTCCTCTTTTGCTCCAAAAACAACCACCTCAGTTTTTTCTTCATTTAATTTAAGAAAGTTCTGGCACATCCAGTCGTTAATTTGTTCAATGCACTTAGTCAGTGTTTGTATAGGACTATAGTCTCCTGGCGATAAGGTTATGTAAATTTGTGTGTCGTCCGCATAACTGTGGTAACTTATTTTGTTGTTTTCAATAATCTGAGCCAGTGGAAGCATGTAGATGTTAAACATTGCTATTTGTACTTGTTGTGAATATGCAGGCCACAAGAAGTAATTAGTTTTTTTTTTGGGGGGGGGGGGGGGTCACTTTTACTCACGACATGCTAACCGCATGCAACATATTATCGTATTATTCATACTACTATTACAATGTCACTGCTACTACATTGCACATATCTGCACATGTTGTTCATTGTTCATATTACATAGCCATATTTATTCTGCTCTTATAACTGCAATATATTTCATTGTCCTGTCTATGCACAACCTGTCTACTACTACTACTTCTGAATATCACATCACACTTTTCTGCTTTTTTGCACTTCTGGTTGGACGCAAACTGCATTTCGTTGTGTTTGTACTTGTACTCTGCACAATGACAATAAAGTTGAATCGATTCTAATCTAATCTAATGTGATGAAGTTCTGATGAAGTTAAGTGAATAAAGGAATTTAGAACTGCAGTATTTCAGATGGATGGATAAACTGTTTACAGATGGACTTATCTGAGCCCTGACATTTTTCATAGCCCATTGGTATTCATCCAAGAGTTCCTTCGGAATTTAAAATGAGATCTGCAATTTATCTCGCTTCAACCTCTAGTCTGACATTCTTCATGCTATTTTCTTTAATAATTACTGTTATTAAGCCACGGTAAACAGGCTTACTTCTTTTTTTAGTTTTGACCGGTGCAAACACATGATCCTCCAAAGAGCGTGTGTTAAAGTGGTATTTTAATTCTATGCTCTTCTTGCCAGACACCAATGTGTTTCTCATTAACGTTAAATGGACAGAAAGGAAAAGTCTGTTGAGAGTGATATTCTCTCCTTAAACACCACTTCGACACAACACAGCGCTTTCTGCAGTTACTGTGGTATCTCCCGTGCTGCAGTACCGCTCTCTGCCAAAACACAAATATCACTCAAACCAATGGGGGACAGAAGCCTGAGTACTGAATTAGATTTAGAATCAGGTTTATTGCCAAAGTAAGTTTTTGCCCCGGTGGTTGGTGCATACATAAACACAACATATTAAACATTAATATGAAATAAACAATAAATACAGAAACAAATATATACAAAATAGCTGTTTAACATAAGAAAAAGGAGGCTGATTTTTAATGTGCAAAGAAAAAAAAAAGATCTGGACAAACTGTTGTGTGGGGCCAGGCTTGTAAGCAGGGTCAAAATGTTTGCGGGTGCGGGATTAAGAAAACAGTCCGGCGCTGGTCCCTCTATTGGGAGGGACAATTAAGTGAGATTATACTTTTCTTTGTTTGGGAGGGGAGAGGTAGACACAGCTTGCAAAGATCTGCACTCTGCACTTGTTCACATAATACAATAGTTTGTTTGAAATGTCAAGCGATCAGGTGACATTTTTGATTGCAAACTGAATTCTAAATGATCTTCTCCTTGGATTTCCTCTGCATGGTTGGCTCATCCAAGAGATGGAGATACTGACCAAGATGGGCGAGGAAGGGATGGAGTTGGAGGGATCAGCCACCACAGCAGCTGTTATAAACACCAGCCTAGATGATGCTTCAAACATCACCAACATCAACAGCATTACCTTTTACCCCTACTATCAGCACTCTCTGTATGTGGCTGCCAGCTACATTCTGGCCTACTTCTTCATCTTCCTGCTGTGTATGGTGGGGAACATCCTGGTTTTCCTGATTGTACTGGCAAACCGTCGTATGCGCACAGTCACCAACCTCTTCATCCTTAACCTGGCTATCAGTGACCTACTGGTGGGCATCTTCTGCATCCCTACAACACTGGTGGACCTCCTCATCACAGGTAATAAGTCCTCACCTCTGCTATTACTCCTTATTGTCACGAGTGTGTTGCAGAAAACACAACTTTTAGAGTTGTTTTGAAGACACTTTACCAGAGTGAGTGTCAATGTTTGCTGCTATAGTGTAGCAAACAGGGCACACCAAAGAATGGCTACTGCATGCATCTTAGCCTTGTTTAAGCAGTTGACTGAGTCTAGCCTCGCTTTGCCAGACCTTCCTCCACAGCGCTGCGGAGGAGGGTCTGGCTAGTCCACACAGTATTCTGGGATGGGAGAAAAATGTGCTCTGGTTTATTGGCATTTCTTTAAACCAATCACAATCGTCTTGGCCGGCACTAAGCGCCAGACAGAGCCACGGTGCCGCTGCAAAACAGCCTCGGGAAGAAACTTGTTTTGGTGGAACATGTGTACGTTCAAAGGTTGTTTTAGTCGTGCAACAGAAAACTCAGATTGGACAGATAAGTCTTGCTAGCTGTCTGGATTTACCCTGCAGAGATCTGAGGAGCAGTTAACCATAGCCCTCATAAATCGACCAGAGTTTAAAATTCGGGCGAAAAGAGCGTGATCCGGCGGAATTTCCAGCAGCCCAGAGCAAGTGGAACGTCGTGGATATAGACTAGACTGAGTCTAAACTGTCTCTACAGTTCTCTACAGTTTGGACTCAGTCCTCTGTCACAATAATATTCCAGTCCCCTGCTCTCTTTGTGCTTGTGAGCTCTTCTGCTTTATTAAATAGAGTGACTAACTCCAACCATAATCCTGAGTGAGCTTTGATGTTGGCTGCTCTCATATTCTCATATTCAGAATATCAGATGTAAGTGTCCTTTGTTGATATAGTACATGTTGCACAATCCACAATTTTCCCTAAGTAGGCAGAATATGGATTGCTGGTGTCCTTTCTTGTGACTTGCGTGTGTCAACCTACAGGGACCCCAGAAGAGTAGCTGTTACCTTGGTTAGTAAGTGTACTCTGGAAGTAGAAGGTGAACGAGTATGAGGTTAGGTTTTCTTAATGACATTGTCAGTAACCCATAGTAACTACAGAAATATAATTGTTTTTATGAATGCAAAAACATGACAACAACCAATGACAACACTCATACAATAACCCACAACTACTGCACTTCTGACTGTTTCCAGTGTATTGCAATTTGCAGCAGTCTGTAAACATCTAGCCTACTTAAGCTAAGTTCCAACTACAAGAGTTTGAAACTCGTCACTTCGCTGTACTATTCACACTGCACAACTTGCTGTCTTGTTGTCTTGATTTCACACTACCTGACTGACGGGCGACAGGAGCTCACACGCTACTAGATATTTCACCAGGAGGAATCCCCAAGTCCAGTCTCCCAACTACGTATCCACCATGGAAAATAATGAGAAGTGACACGACCGTGCACGAGACAGGTTTTTTTGGATGTCCAACAGAAGCAAGTGCTCCGAGTTGTTGGAGGCGGACTTTCAGTGATAAAAATGAAAAAGGAAAGATGGGTTATGGTGTGTTGTCATTGGTACGTGTGTTCGCAAAATAGCCTGTTTCACACGTCCTTACTATTTGTAGCGTGTTTGTATTGTGTGTTTCCTCGAGGTGCAACAACTTTGGTCTATGTTGCAAATGCAATGCATTAGGTAAAGTTCCAGGCACATTACAGGTATTGCGCTCTCATTGGCTGGAGCTCCCCAGCATAGTCCCTGACAGAGGGTTAGTTCACTGGCAACCAGAAATGATCCAAACAAAGGCATAGTGTGCATTATGGTCCCGAGAAAGAAACAATTATCATTATCTGATGTTGCGCATGTAATGCAGTTACTGTTTTAAATTATGGTTACTAGGAATCAGTGTTGGGGGGTAACGCATTATGTAATGCATTACTGTTGATAACTCAGTAATCACATTACAGTTAACAATCAAAAAATTATCACGTGACTTGCGTTACTGGTTCTTCAACTATCTGCATAACTGGAGGAGAGAATAATAAATCAAACATCCCTTTTCGTGCGTGTTTGCTTAACACTCGTCCGAGGAGATGAAACAAATATGGCAGAGCCACCGCTTAACACATGTCTTTTGAGGGGTGGAGGTATGCCCATTACTTCAAATCAGTTAGGACAAAAACTTGATTGTAAAGTGTAAATTGTTATTGTAAATGAAAACACCAGCCAAGCAGCCACGACTTGATTTTCAACAGCAGGTAAACAAAGCAGAGATAAATGGGGTTATGGCAGCATACATAGTGGAGGAAATGTTGCCTGTTTTGACAGAGGAATCTGTCTTTCTGAAACATCCTGGGCACAATACAGGTTATGAAGAGCGGACGGATGCCAATACCATAGCCATGTCTTGTGCTCTCATTGGCTGGAGCTCCCCAGCAGAGTCCCTGACTGCTCCAGATGTTTAGACTATTAGATATTTGAATGGTTTACACATTGCACTTGAGAGCGTGAGCACTCAAAGTGGGGTCCTTGAGAGGGTTCCAGGGGGTCCCCAGCAAAAAGGGGAATCATTGTTTCACTAACATTTTCACTAATATTCTTTCCATAAGTAACACAATGACAGTTTTATGCCTATTTTGGTCATGGGTTTCATACACTTTATGGTACTTTTTGGTGGTTGACATGTAAAAAGTTTGGGAACCACTGAGCTAAAAGATGCTTAAACGCTCTGCAGAGTCTGATCATGCTCTGTGTGTTCATCAGTAGGAGTCACTACCCTCACATTACACAGAGTTTTTTTAGTTGTTACTAGTCACTCGCTTACTTAGTTACTTGCCACTAGTTTGAGTACTACTCTAATGAGCGTTTGTCATTTTTGTAACAGGTTGGCCCTTTTCCAACACTGTGTGCAAGATGAGCGGCTTGGTGCAGGGGATGTCTGTTTCTGCATCAGTCTTCACCCTGGTGGCCATAGCTGTTGAAAGGTTAGTGTGGGCTGCGGTTTGATACCTTTTCCCCCCTTTATAAGTGCAATGGGTCGCAGTACAAAAAGGTGACAAATTAGGCAGACAGTAACCCAGATGTTTAATTGTTTTTGTTAGTGCGAGTATGGGATGTGTATTGTATTGTGTGCATGTATGAAAGAGTATAGTGTAAAAGTGTCGTGGATTTATAGATGCATAACTGGGACCATATGAAGGTATGTGCGAGTAGGAGGAGGAGGAGGAGGAAGAGGAGGAGGAGAGAGAAATAAATAAGTGAATAATAATAAATAAAATGTTGATGAATTAAATTCATACTTTAATAGAAAAGAATAAAAAGTGGTGATATACACTATGTGTTTGTGATATATAATACTAATAATAATAATAATAATTTTAATAATAATTTCTGTCCTTGAATTTACATTAGTATTTTTAGTACCTTACGGGTGTTCTGGTCTCCCCCCACCCCCTGTGGGAGGGATCCAGTCCATTGTGAGTGAGTTATTATATTTGTTATTTTTCTACCTTTCTAGCTTTTCTGTTATTTGAAGGGACACAGCCCTCACTCCTCAGAGCCGCACAAAGTATATATTAAAATATAACAATAAGTAAATGAATAATGATCAAATGAAAAGCTACAAACAAGGGGAAATTAATAAAAAAGAAATAAAAGTGAGAAAAAGAAGACAAAAGAAAGAGAAAATAACTTGTAGTGTGATGATATGCTTTGTGTAAAGTCAGTAATAATACTATATAATGTAATATTTATGTTGCAGTAAACAGGTAGTTACAGAGGCAGGTCATTAAACCTAAGATTATCAACATCTAGGTAGTCAGGAAACAGAGCAGCCTCTCCTCTATACCAGTGGTAAATCCACATGGCTAACTATTATGCACGTCAATGACGTCATCAGATATGGTCTGCGTTCTTCATTCTTTCTAAACTTCACTTAGTATTTTGAGGTCAGCATTTGAAATACCAGCCAGCAGGCAGGGTTAACACAATCATCATTGCAGCTCTTATAACGTAGCTCATATATGCAAGAGACACACACACGAACATTCCGATCATAGCGGATGGGTCTCGGGTGGGTGAAATATCATTTAATGACGAAAATAATATCATTCTCTAAAAGATAGAGCAGAGAGCAGCTGTCCGCTACTGCTGTGTGTCCCCGTGAGAGTGACGCTGGGCGCATTTACGTACGAAGGTGTGCGTTTGAAAACACCAACAGCATACTGAAATAGAGCCTGATAATAGGGGCACAGCAGCGGACTGCAGCTCTAGAGAATGTAATTAATATCTTCCTCATTAATGATGTATTAAACGTACAATATGTAACTTTCTGCCGCTAGGGGTCTCTCAACCAAAACAATGGATTGTAAACATGGACTTTTGATGACGTTGGTAAGTTGCGTGGAATTATGGGAGTTGTACTTTTTAATGTTAAACACCTTCGCCGATTAAAATGCGTCTGTTCACAGACAAGTTTACCCATTCAAATGTATTCACTTTACATGTAGTAACGTTTATTCATGTCATTCTAATAACATAGCTGCATTTCCCCCAACATAATTACATTTTTCTTGATTCGATCTGTATTGGTAGCTGACCAGTTAGCTATCTAGCTAGTGAGCCAGCAAGCTAATGTTAGCCAGCAGCTAAAACCACAGTGACTATCACAATATATTTCACATGTCACTGTCACCTTTTGGATGGTTTCAACACCAGGGTGGACGGGGTTTGTCTCAACGAGCTTGAGAGACAGGTGTGGGTGGGGATTGCCGGGGGAATCTCCCGGGACGGCGAGCCGAGGACGGCCGATGGCCGATGTGCAGCAGCGGAACATCTCCAAGCTGCCCGAAACGATCTCCCCCTTCACTTTTCTTTAATCTTAACTATTCGTTTTAGTGCTTGTCGGGTTAATTTAGCAAACTGTAAAGACAGCTAAACGCGAAGGGGTGAGAAATTCGTCAGGGAGGAGATTTTCGGCACGAACACCGGTAGCTAGCGCTAACGGAGACTAGCTAGCTGCATTATTATGTTTATTTTAATTAGGTATTGTTGATTTTTATGTAAAGGCCCACTAGGGACTGACATTGAGAATTAGCTTCGGCTAAAGTGTTGTAGTATGTAACATGTTTTATGTAACATACTTGTCCCTATCTAAATAAACTTAAACTAAACTAAACATTAGCTATGGATGGCCGCTGTTGCGACTCGGATCTGGGTCTGATATGCTCTGTTTCCCGACGCTTCATTAAACTGCCGTTAGTGTCGTAAGCACCCGGCACCGGAGTTAAGTGCTTATACTTACTTATACTGTATGGATTGCTGTAATGGTGGCTGGCTGTTGGCTGGCTATGGGCTAACGGTAACTGGCTATTGCTACATGGCTGTGTTGTCAGCTGTTATCCCAGGCAGACAGACCGGGTGCTAGCTGGTAGTTAACATTACTGGTAAATTCATTCGTGGGTTAGCCCAGCACTGCTTTTATCTGTGGTGAAAACAATCATGCTACTAATAACTTTATGAGCGTGTTGAACGATGTGGTAACCCTATAATGTTATCCACCAAGCATTAGCTAGCTAGCATTAAGTTAGCTACTTGTCAACCAA
The DNA here is from genome assembly GCA_023631565.1 of Gymnocephalus cernua. Classification (NCBI taxonomy): domain Eukaryota; kingdom Metazoa; phylum Chordata; class Actinopteri; order Perciformes; family Percidae; genus Gymnocephalus; species Gymnocephalus cernua. The sequence continues at coordinate 26,026,202 of CM042425.1, forward strand.
CACATTGTAGTGACTGGATCGATATTGATATATATCAATAAATAAGATATCTGCTGTATTACTGTGTTGCAAAGTGGCATGTTATCAATCACAAAATGATGCTGTGTGGCAGAAAAAAGCAGTATTATGGTTAGGAGTATTTTTTTTCTGTGACATTGTATGATTTACAATTACGCTCAAACGTATCACCTGGGTGCCTGTTTTGAAGGAAGTTACGAGTAACTAGAAGGTGAAAGGTTATATGACGCCACTGACAGGCGACTAGGAAGGAAAGGAAACGTGCCGTGTCTGAAAATAAAATAACAGATTTCTTTGGGTTTGAAGTTTGGTGGAAACATTTGGGAGAGTGTAACTTCACAACTCAAAAAATATATAACATAGGTATGGTCGGTTTTAGACATTTTAATGCAGAAATGTTCTTATAATCACAATGTTAATTGTTTTGGTATTAAAAATGTGTTTATGGCAATATATCGTACATTTTTTCTGACTTTAGCATTTCACAATATTTCTTTACTTATATTTCTTGTTCTAGAGAGTTTCCCTTTTACTTTTTGGTTTCCATTTTTGTAATTTTTTTAATGTTTTGTCTGATTGGGATATAATTCAATATATTTTATGACCCTGAATGTCTGTACAAAATTTCAGGTCAATGCATCAAATACTGTATTTACCATTGCCCCCCCCCCCCCCCCCCCCCCTCCCATATTAAGTATTTGCTTGCTTTACATTTAACCTTTTGATTTATTTTTGACTACTGGCTAAACAAAATTTGAAATTTTAAAACATGACTAAATGATTAATGTAAAAAATAATTGGAAGATTATTAAGTTACGAGTATTAGGCATCCTTAGTTAAAGCTCTAGCTCTAGTAAATATTCTTCTTTTGATTATGTCTAGCCATATAGCTAATTTGCGGTAATGCCTTTTTCTTATCTACTACAGGTTTCGCTGTATAGTGTACCCTCTACAACCCAAGCCAACTGTACTTGTTGCTAAGGCAGCCATCATGTTAATCTGGGTGCTAGCAGTGGTGATCATGTGTCCTACTGCTGTGGCACTGACTGTGGAGGAAGTTCCTTTCCACTACATGGTGTACAATGATGACTTCAACCACACATTCCCCCTGTACACCTGCTACGAAAACTTTGCCAACCCTCAGATGAGAAAGGTCTACACTGCGGTTCTGTTTGCTCTCATTTACCTGGTGCCGCTCACTGTCATCACACTGATGTACGGAAGTATCGGAGGCAAACTGTGTTCTTCTGTGGTTGCAAACATAGAGCCAAAACTGGCCAATGCCAGAGTCCAGGTTGGGGGTAGAAGGGCTGGTCAGCCAATGATTTCCCAGAAAAAGATCAAGGTGATAAAGATGCTTATCCTGGTGGCTTTGCTTTTCATGCTGTCCTGGTTGCCACTGTGGACCCTGATGATGATGGCTGACTACGCAGGCTTTGACAGGGAGCGGCTGGACCTTCTGACCAGCTATGTCTTTCCCTTTGCCCACTGGCTAGCTTTCTCCAACTCCAGCGTCAACCCCATCATCTACGGCTACTACAATGAGAACTTTAGGAGGGGCTTCCAGGCGGTGTGCAAGTCCAGGCCCTTCTGTTGCCTCATTCAGTGCCAGCTGTGGAGGAGGGCCAAGTGGGGCACGAAAGACGAGCCCATGCCAGCACCTTGTGGAGGTACTGACCTCAGAGATGCCGCTAACGATCACAACCATCTTGTCTTGGGGCTGAGAAATCGAGTCCATAACAACAACAAGTTGCAGGAAACAGCAGAGGTGAATAGGAGTGTAAAGGTGAGGTGTGTGGTGGTCCACCCAGAGAGACGTCTCTCAGATCGAGCATTAGAAATGACAGCTGTACATAAGAAAGACAATAATGTTGAGGAGTCAGACAGGGATCGTTCACTGGCACCTTCAGTGCATCAGGCGTGGGATAACTGAGTGTTCACAACATTACCCAGAAATGATCCAAACAAAGGCATAGTCTGTTGCATTATGGGCCCAAGGAAGAAACCATTATCATTATCTGATGTTGCGCGTGTAATGTGGTTACTGTTTTAAATTATGGTTACTAAGGATCAGTGTTGGGGGTAATGCAGTAATGTAACTGTACTGTTGATAGCTCAGTAATCACATTACAGTTACCAATGAAAAAATTATCGCGTGACTTGCGTTACTGGTTCTTCAACTATCTGCATAACTGGAGGAGAGAATAACAAATCAAACGCCCCTTTTTGTGCGTGTTTGCTTAACACTCGTCCGAGAAGATGAAACAAAAATGGCACGTCTTTGGAGGGGTCAAGGTATGCCAATTACTTCAAATTAGTTAGGACAAAAACTTGATTGTAAAGTGTAAATGAGTCGGGGGAAATGAAACACTACCAAGCCACGGCCGAGCGACGTGCGTTGCCGCAACGTGTAGTTACATTTTTCGAGAGTTGCACGTCAGGTTACGGCGAGTGGTCTGTATGTCTATGTACCTACGTACGTACGTACCACGGTGTAGATTTTACGCAGAAGCATATATTACGCTTTACGTATTGGCTTCATTTTTCAGCACTGGAGGTTGTTGCTTGGTCATACCACACCAAGAGCATTACAGAAGCAGCGTGTTTTTCTTGCAGATTTAGTTGATTTGGCCATTTCTCCTGATATTGTGCTTCTACCATAAAAGTGAGTGGTCTACATAGTTAAATTGTTTCTTCCATTTAGTCCAGTTACGAACGACACGGATCAAAGATTTGGCACAGTGTGTTAGTTGTTAAAATAGTGTAGTGATGTGATACAATCAGAAGTCTGGACATATTGTTCATTTAGAAAATGTACCGTATTCTCTACCCATTCCAGTTTCCTGGCGGCTGTCCAACGCACCACAGCTCCGTCAAAAAACTTAGCGCCTATTTTTTAGCAGAGCAGAGCGGAGAGACTGCGTTACGGCTGGTTGAATCACAAGCATTGTGTTGAGTGGCTAGCCGCGGTGCCCCTGGAACACAGCGCAGTCACACCTGGTGGAATTTGGGGGTAACAACTGCATTACAAATGTCTAACATAGATAAATCTTGTACATGTAGGTTGGTAACTTCAATAGAACTGTAAAGCAAAAACAGTTCTACTAGTTAATGCCTCTTTAGCAGTCATGTGATGAATTTTGTAATATAGGGTACTAAACACTGTGCCTTCAAACAATAATAAAGAAAATCTACCTCCACAACTTGGCAGACGTACAAATGTCAGTGTAAGCTCTCCTAGGTTATTACACATTATAAAGTACTATTGGTCAACTACCTCAATTTCCATCAGTGTACACAATAAATAACCTCCACCTGGATAAGTGTTTGGCTTATCAGAATAATGTACAACCATGACACCTTTAAAAACATTCAGGTGGAGCAAAATAAATAAGCAATCATTTCTTTTAACAATCCCAGCAAATCATTTTACCTCATATGAAAATAATAATAATGTTGCAATCAGAAATATGGGTTACACTTTACTTGAAGGAATCTACATAAGAGTGTCATGACACTGTCATGAACGTGTCATAAACATTATAAACAAGTCATAAAAGTTTATGACATGACGCTTTTAGTAAGTGTCATTCGGTTTTTGTCATGAGAAGTTATGGTTAGGGTTAGAGTTCATGTGTCATGGAATTGTCATGTGTTCATGACAGTGTCATGTCACTCTTATGTAGATACCTTCAAGTAAAGTGTTACCGAAATATGTTCCTGTCTGGGGGTTTGTATGTGTTGCTGACCAATGCCAGTAACTTCTCCTTAACCGCAGTGGCTGCTGAGCTTTCATGATGGAGCCTGTATCACAAAATGAGCTGAAGGCTGGGGTATGCCAACAAAAAGAAACTAGTTCGGATCACACGTTGTTCAATCACGCTGAAAGGCAAGTGTTTATATAGTAGTTGTTCAGAAGATGGCCACACATGAAGCTGAGTGAGGAGCCAGCTGTCATAGAGAGACGTGATATTGTTCTGCACATGGAGTCTCTCCTGGAAGACACTCATAGTGTTGAACTTGTACACACAAAAAGCTGCAGATTTAGTTGTGTAAAGCATGGGAGAAAAAGAGAGCGAGAAGGTCGAACCCTGCTCGCTTTCTCGCCTCCACAATCACTGCATTATTAACTGGCTCTGGCAATACATCATATACATTACATGTCATTTAGCTGACGCTTTTATCCAAAGCAACTTCCAATTAGGTGCTTTCGACCCTGAAGGTACAAACTCCAGACAACAAGTAGTAAGTTCAAGTACATTAGCTTTAAATAAACAAAACTACAAAGAGCCATATGAAAATACAGCTTTAAGGATATATATATATATATATATATATATATATATATATATATATATATATATATATATCTGGTCTACAGGAACGGGACTCGTGCTGCGTTCGGGGCATCCTCGTAAGCTGCTGCTTCAAAGATAATCATACAAGCTAGTCAGTGTAGAGCTTTGGTTCAACCGGTCTGCAACATTAATGTCCTACTGCAAATATTCAAATATGGTTTAGAAACATGCTTTAAACCACAGTGGTTGATAAAATCTAAATCAAATTACCAGATTTAAGGCCAGAGATACCTGGCTACCACTCTCACTTTGTGATACAGGCCCCCAGCCCACCAGTGTAATCTCCCACCTCCTTCCACCCCCCCTGTGAACTACCCAATATCCTCTATGCACTTGGTTTTGTTTCCCCGACACTCAACTGAACATCAGCGCAGCATTTGAAAGGTGGGGGCAGCACATCAATAATGATGCAGAATTGGAATCATATTTGCTGGTCTGGTAAACAACCTACAAAGTAGTTAATGCTAGCCATCTTTGTTGCGGCAGCGTAGCAAACGGCAGCTTATTACAGCACTGCAGCCAGTCGCTTCATTACCAACATACAGGTACTCTCTGTGTGCCTGGTCTTTTTATATAGGAGGAATAAAGTGCATTGGCAGGACTGTGAATGTATTTTCCTGTAATTTTTAAAATAATTACTTTCCAGGAAAGTATCATCACCCTTTTTTCACCCGGTAATTGCATTTTCAAAGGAGCATTGAATCCATCAAGGTGCAAGGCTCGGTGCGCCTTTAATGGGCAGCCCCCTCACTGGTGTTTTGTGAAATGTTAGTGTTTTATAGTGTTTCGTGAAATGTTAAAGTGTTTTCTGAAATGTTAAAGTGTTTTATAGTGTTTTCTGAAATGTTAAAGTGTTTTCTGAAATGTTAGCATTTGCAGTGGTGGCCTAGTGGTTAAAGAAGCGAGGTTGGGACCGGGCGTTCGCCGGAGGTCGTCGGTTCAATCCCCAGACCGACAGGAAAAGATCTGGGTGGGGAAAGTGATTACCGAGATTACTGAGGTTCCCTTGAGCAAGGCCCTTAACTCCAACCGCTCCAGTGGAGCTGCTCAGTGGCCAGCAGATCAGACTGTGGTTGTACTGGGCAGCTTCCAGGTATGAATGTGGAACTGTGTGAATGTGACAGGTCTTTGCAAGTGAGAAGTTGTTCTCAATCGACTTACCTTGATAAATAAAGGTTAAAAAAAGATATATATATTATGTTAAAGTGGTTTGTGAAATGTTAAAGTGTTTTCTGTAATGTTGTTTTGTTTTCTAAAATGTTATGTTTTGTGAAATGCTTTTGTGTTTTGACCTTCAGTATTGTACTTTTGAGACCATTTTTTCTTTTTTAAAGGGACTGGGGATCTTAAGGGGGAGATAGCAGGTCAACAGTATACACACACACACATATATATATATATATATATATATTTTATATGTATATACTTGACAGTATATATATCTATGAGCAGTATATGCCACCTAGATGTTAAAGATTAATCTGAGATGCAGCTCAGCACTGTGGTTCAAGTTTGTCCGGTCGTAAATGTGTAATAAACGTGTTTTGCTTTTAAACATTTGGTTCAACTGAAGTAATTTCTACTTGGCGTGTTGCCGAAAAAACACTACAAAATATTGATTTAACTGGTATAGGTATTGGTAAGGCAACCAATTTCATTCTCTCAATGGAGCAGTAAATGGGCGCACACTCTTGGTGACATGTATGGTCCTCAGGGCCTACAAACATTCCAAAACATCCAGAAACACTTTAATCTACCTGGCACATCATTCTTTTTTTCCCCTCCAGCTCCGTACAGCGATGCACACTTATGGTGTGCCTTGGAACACACCTCTCCCCATACATTCATTTCACACAGCTCTGGCCAGCCCAGTACACTCTTCTCAACAATATACCTTACCTTACATAAAGCATCTTGTAAGCCCACAGCCGTTGACTGTGGAAAGCGGACCTCCCCTTAAATAGCTGTCACCTAAATTGAAAAAACTAATCTGGCAGAACTTGCAACTATCTACCAGGAACCACAAATTTAAAGTCATTCATTTTAATGTCATACACAGAACGGATTTTACTCCCCATATAATCTATATCCACAACGTTCCACTTCGGGGATTGCTCCGTTGCTGCCGGAAATTCCGCCGAATGTCACTCTTCTACCTTCTGCTTTCTTTGTGTTATAATTCTAAACTCTGGTGGATTTATGAGGACTATGGTTAACTTCTCAGATCTCTGCAGTGTATATTGAGACAGCTAGCTAGACTATCTGTCCAATCTGAGTTTTCTGTTGCACGACTAAAACAACTTTTGAACGTACACATGTTCCACCAAAACAAGTTCCTTCCCGAGGCTATTTTGTAGAGGCACTGTTGCTCCGTACGGCGCCTAGCGCCGCCCATGACAATTGCAATTGGTTTAAAGAAATGCATATAAACCAGAGCACGTTTTGCTCCCATCCCAGAATGTGTGGACTAGCCGGACCCTCCTCCGCAGCGCTGTGGAGGAAGGTCTGGCAAAGCTAGACTACTCCCCATATAGCTACAGCATAACATGAAAGTACCATCGCCAAACTGCACCTCACGCAATCAGAATTCATCGGGTGCTTTTTTCATATGGTGTAGGAGTGTCCAAGGGGCGCAGAGTTCTGGAAGAGGGTCTCAGAAACACTAAGCATATTGTCCATAAAAATTCCATAATTACCAGAGGTCCTGCAACTTAATGATATCTCTAACCTGCACCTTTGTGTGAAGCAGAGACGTGGGGAAAGGGAGGGGTTTGAGGGATGGGGGAAGGGTGAGTTGATCGGTAGTTTTATATTGATCGTTGCATGTGCATTTGTGAATATACTTTATTGGCGAACCATCGACTTGTAACCTCACCTTTTATCATTTATTTTGTAAATACCAATAATAACAATAAAAGATCACAACAAAGAAATCCCTCCAAAATACCACATTAAGACACCAAGGCCTTGAGGAAAACCATAGAAAAAAATAATGCTGTGATTTGGTTGAAAAACTTTTTGTCATTTGGGAGATTTCTGCACAAATCGCATTTTTCAACAATTGGAAGGCAAGCACTTCTGTTCTGGAAACTGCTCAGGAACCCCCTTGTTGTCGGGCAAGCCACACATCCTCTGAATGTCCCAGGCCTCTCGTTTGTGCTTTTAAAGTTCCATGAAGCTGTGACCATCCTGAAGTTCACAAACTGTCATTCTACAGTTAAATAAATGGTCTCACTACTACGATGAAATGGCTACTATGGCGACTGTTAAGCTATGGTTTGACTCAGACAACTAGAAGCAGGCACACAACACAGTAAGGCAGTTTTTGAATGTTTATTGAGTAGACGTAGGTGAATGATACTTGAGAGCGGAGAGGAGAGGTGAGCAGAGCGGCGAGGGTGAGGCTTGGCAGGATGGCTGGTTGAGAGTGGAGTGGCGAGGTGAGCAGAACAGCGAGGATGATGCTTGGCAGAATGGCTGATTGAGAGTGGAGCGGCGAGGTGAGCAGAACAGCAAGGATGATGCTTGGCAGAATGGCTGGTTGAGATTGAAGCGGCGAGGTGAGTAGCACAGCGTAGGTGAAGTTGATGAGTAGCAGCAGTAATTCCAGAGAGCAGGGTCTGAATGAGATAAAGATGGTTTAGCAGAGGACACAAAGGACAAGCAAAACTTGGAAACCGAGGATACATAAAATAGGTATACTAGAGCACAGAGTAGAGCCACGTTACCACGAGAATGGTTGCAACGAACTGGCGCCGAAGAGGTGAACGGCCCGGGTAGATATCTGGTGAGTGATTTCTGGAATGAGCTGCAGCTGGATGGTGATTGATTGCTGGGATGGTTTGCAGGTGGCTGGAGCAGAGCAGAGGGGTGGCTACGCCCACAGACCAAAATCCTCAAAACATGGAATGAGTGAAATGTCCAGCAGAGGGAGACAAACACACAAAACACCAAAGGGAAGGTAGAGACAGACAAGGACAGACATAGAACCACAACACTAACATCAACACACTTGGATACAATTGGTCTATTTGAATCAACGAGAGTCTCAGCTTTCCAGTCATACCTAAATTATGCAATTCCAAGACTGTTTGGGAACCCCCAGTATGCAGAAATATTCAAATACACCATTTTAGAATATAGGCGTAAGTAACTCATGTGTACTGCATGATATAAACGGCATGGTTTCTGCCCAAAACTGCACAGGGTTATTATAAAGTCGGCACGTCTGTAAAGGGGAGACTTGCGGGTACCCATTGAACTCATTTATATTCAGATAGGTAAAAGGTCAAGGGACCCCTTTGAAAATGGCCTTGCCAGTTTTTGCCTGGCCCAAATTTATTTTGGGGTGTTATTAAGCGCCCTTCTCAACCAGCTGGCATAACAATGGATTCCTGAATGGAGTCTTACTATAAAACCCAACCCGCTACAGCCTCTCAAAGACATTCATGTTGGCCGGGAGCGCTGATGCTCCCCGGCTCTTAGAGGGTTTTAACAATCATTTACATGGGCAGGAACATGAGGTCATTGGCACTAAACATGATCATTCACATTATGCAGTGAAGTACAGACAGATCCATTTCATAACCTTCATTGTAAGGTTTAAAATATCTTTATTTTACAATGACTGGACTGTAGTGTGATGAGAAACTGGACTGTATTCGGTCCATTTGGGACATGTGTAGGTTGAAGAAGTGCAGGGCTGGTGGCCTGTGTGACCTACTGGTATTCAAGTTGAGCATGTATACTGTGCAGATGGGAAGGTGGGCTTGGTCAATTATGCTGTGTCAGTAAAATTCCTCTCATCTTTAGTTTATCTGTATTTCCCTAATAGCTTTTTTGATTCCCTGTACTCTGATCACTCAATGTGTACGGCTACATGCAGTCCCATCACTGGAAATACGCCCACACTAATTATACATGCTTTGCAACTGAAGCATCTCACAAATTTACATGATGTCTGCCTTATTGACTTCCTTTCTGTGACATGTGCCATATATAGAAGTGAAGGCTCATTAAAGAGGTCTGCATATGGTGATGGGTAAAGTAACACTAATTAGGCTGTATATTATAAACATTCAATTTCAACGGGAGAAATCTAAAGCAGGCAATCTGCTGTGAGCAGAATGTACTTGTGAGCTCTAAGCTCCACCAGAAACATCCTGTTCATAATTTTCTGTATATATGATGTCTCCAGTAAAGCTAAAGGATTTGTTTTATCTGCTCTATCAAGCAAATTAAACACTGAACTGTAACAGTGGGAACATTTTGCCATTGGCCACATTAATGAGATTTATGTGCTTTTGGTTGTAGTGATTATACCTTTGTATGTTGTTTTTTTGCTTTAACAAAATATTATTTCAAGAAAAACTCACACTTACTATTTCATTTATTTATTTAAAAGGACAACGCACATCAATTAACATTTCTGTAAATGTGCCAGTGTTAGCCAGCCGGCTAATTTATAACTGCAGTTATGCTACATGGTTTGAAACCAGTGAGTTGATGGTTAAGATGTACAGACAGAAGACATCAAGGCGCCAAAAGGACAGCAACAGTAACAGAATAAGCATTCTGAAGACAGTGCAGAAGCCATGCGGAGCAACAGGAAGCAGCAAAACATTAGTGCAGTTATACACCAACAATGTCCACTATTTATGTATTTATGTAACCATGTAAGCAAGCAACACAAAGCAACAAAACACAGCCAAGCAATACTGATTATAGACATTTGTTGACACATGCAAACATACAGAGCAGCAATCAAGCAATAGGATATAAATAAAATTCAACAATCATGATTGAGATCTTGATAAAATGTTAAAAGATGCCGTTACAAGTTAGTAAAATGTTAGTCTATATCCACGACGTTCCACTTCCGTCATTGCTCCAGTAAATTCCACAGGATGTCGTGCTATTTGGCTGGATGTCCGTCACCTTCCGCTATCTTTGTGTTGGACTTATAAACTTTGGTGGATTTATGAGGACTATGGTTAACTGCTCCTCAGATCTCTGCAGGGTAAATAAAGAAAGCTTACGTCCATCCTTTATAATGTCTGAAGCAGTATTTACATTTCTCACTCCACGATGATACTTTAAAAGCATCACATTTTAGCCACAAGACCCAACTTTTACCGTCTGTTGTGGTATCTCAAGACGATGAAATCAAATTCACACTGTCATACAAATAAAACATGTTTTTTGTAATCACACGTAGTTAGTATGAAGTTGTTCAGATGTTTACGTTCTTCTCTTGGAGGCAGCAGCACGGCAAAGCAACGTAGTGGAACATGGAGATGGTGTGGCACGAAGAAATGTGAAACAAATGAGCGCACAGGATGGAGAAAGCAGTCATAAAGTCAAAAGGTGCACATGTTGATTGAAAGCAGTTCCATTAAATCTAGTTAAGTTCCTTCTGAGTCAAAAAAGAGGGACTTCCACTGAATAGAGACCAACAGCGGTTCAAGGCCAACTTTATTGCCACAATCTATGTTTAATGCCAACAGCAATGTACTGGCACGTTGCCTCTGAATAAAGGCTGGACTCAACAAACGAGTTGCAAGCAAGCGGTTAACCTTGGATCAAAGAACGTTTTCAAGTAGGTAGTATTAATTCAGCCTCCATGAACCGCAGACTGTACCTTTATTTTCTTTGATATAATAACACTGGATACAAGCTGCAATTGGAGATGATTTCTGCTTGCCAACAATTCATTTTTACATTACAGACAGTAATACTTGTATTTTCCCAACACAGTTCCATCCTGAGCATATTGATGCTCAAAAAGAAACACTCAGAGACACATTTCAAAACCCTGTGAGTGATATTATAAGTGAAAACATATCAGCAACATAATATTGGGAATAATAATTTTATAACATATCAACCCGTTCATTATACCAAAATGAACTAAAATCATATAGTATTGCTTAATGGTGTTTGTTTGTGTGGAAGCCCATAGGGGACTTGATAAAAAAAAATGTAATGTAAACCTGAAAATGAAAATGTAATTCCACAATAGCATTATAATTTGTGTACGTACAAATGTAACATTTGAAGTGTGTGCGTTTTTGATTAGAAATAAAAATGCAATAAACCAATTTGCATTTGCGTTTTCACATACTCGTACTGGTGTTGAGTGACCGTATTAAAATGAAAATATTAAAGCCGTTTGACATTCAATTTTCAAAGTCGTGTCCAGCTGTCCAGTAAACAATAATGTTCAAGTAACATTTGAAAATCAAAATGCAATATGAACAATGTAGCCTAATTTTCCATGTATGCAAGCATGTATGTAGGTCACAATTAAAATAAAAAGGCAATGTCTAACTATTTGAAAAGTAAAACTTCAGTTGATCATTTTCAAAGATTAACCTGCTCTAGTGTTACTGGAAGTATTTTATTTCATAATACGCCTAAGAACCAGCTGATGCTTGAAGGTAGGTTCCCCACGTGCACAGATATACGCAGTCTATTCCACGAGCGAGCAAGAGAAAGAGAGATTGATCCACGTTTGTTTATTTTTCTGCACTATATATACACACACACATACAAAGAAAAAGAAAATATATTTTACTTTGAACGTTTGTATATGCACTTTTGGTATGGACAGTTTTGTGTGTAAATACTGTTCATGTACTTAAGTTCTTCAGTTCAATTCGAACAACTTTATCCCGAAATGGCAAAATATTGCAGTCAACCAGTCACATAAAAGCAGACAAGAGCAACCAACATGTTGGTGGAGTTAACCCAGGCAAGAGCAGCAAAGCACAAACACATAAATAATAAATCAAAGCATTATGCTTCCTCAGGATAACAAGCTCTGGATGTTACAGGTTGCTGCTATAAGCAGCATTTAAGAGCCTAATGGCAGAAGGAATGACGGAATTCAAGTATCTGTTGGTTTTACATGCATCAAGTGGATTCGTTGTTGTCCTCGTCCGCCCTCTTGAGAAGTCCTGCAGCTGTCTGTGTACATAATGAAAAGCAAAGGGGAAAGTACACAGCCCTGAGGAGAGCCTGTATTCGAGGTGATAACTTTGGACATGTGACCAATTACAAAAACTTGCTAAATGCTAAAGAGTGACAGTTGCCAATTTTTAACCAGTTGATGCCAGTCACCCGGAGAAATTTTACCGCCAGGGTAGTCTTGCTTTGCCAGACCATCCTTCACATGCTGCAGAGGAGGGTCTGGCTAGTCCACACAGCATTCCGGGATGGGAGAAAAAAAAGTGATCTGGTTTATTGGCATGTCTTTAAACCAATCAAAATCGTCATGGGCGAAGCTAAACTCTGCACGGAGCTGCAGCAAAATAACCTCGGGAAGGAATTTGTTTTGGTGGAACGAGTACATTCAAAAGTTGTTTTAGTCGTGCAACAGAAAACTCAGATTGGACAGATAGTCTAGCTAGCTGTCTGGATTTACCCTGCAGAGATCTGAGGAGCAGTTAACCACAGTCCTCAGAAATCCACCGGAGTTTAGAACGCCAACACAAAGAGAGCGGAAGGTAATGGATATCCGGCCGAAAAGAGATGCATCCGATGGAATTTCCTGCGTCACCGGAGCAATCCCGGAAGTGGAACGTCGTGAATACAGACTACCGGCAGGGAAACGCCGACCTCTGGATACTGGTGCCATTCATCTGCATGTATGGCAGTACAGAAAATCTGCAGACTTTCCCCTAACTTAAGGGACAGGTTGGCGTGTAGCCACCCTCTTATTGTAGGTGTAACACTTTACATATTAAATTGCATGGGGTTCTGTATGTTTGCAACGTGGATTCGACACACTTGAGGTGCTTTGGTCAGTTGCCACTACTGGGCCTCATCATAAATCCTCCCCCAAGACCTGTATTTTCCTCTAAACATCTACAGTACACTCTCAGCCAGCAAAACATGCAAAGCCGTATCATGCATTGTAAAATACTATCTAAACGGATTCTCTGGCAGTTGTACGTCACCCGCACTACTGTCTTTTCTCAAACCTGGGAGCACACCAAGGCATGCATCGATGCCCATGAGAAAGACATGGAGATGTGTGTGCTCACTCAAGCAGAGTGTTGTGACTGTTGCGATCTGATAGCTGCGGATGCTGCAACGACCATCTCGGGGATCCTGAGGCGTCCTGGTCCTTAGATTCTCTCTCAGTCAGAGGGCTGAGCTATTTATAGTCTCTCTGCAGCACCCTGCTGGTTCTTTGTTTATACTCAGCCTCTCTTCTTTTCAGCACGGACTGCGTATCTTTCTGCAGCAGACAAAAGTCCTTTTTCTTGATTTTACATATTTATTTGACTACTGTAATATTTGGCGCTTGTACGTGTTGTACAAAGAAATAAAACAGCCTGATGACAGTAGATTGAATGGACACGCTTGTTTATTTGTACAACCATTTGAGGAATATCAGGTGTTTTGACAACCTCACCTTTCTCCAAATTGTGTCTCCCTAAGTATCCTATATCCTTAACTTATGTCATCTATGCCTACATGACAAAACCATGTGTCACCTTAAACATCGTTCCCATAACACGTTTTTCATATTCACCAAACAATTATTCTTCTACACTGTTCTGTTTATAAGAATTTCAGAGATAATTCTAAGATATAGCATTTATATATTTTAGATCACTTTAGGAAGTCTGCATTAAGCAATGGACTGATGTAGTGGATGAACAGGCAATCTACGATTGTGATGATCACAATGATACATATTCGTTGAATTCAAATTCAAAAAGTGTTTTAGCAGCCATAAAAGGAATAAAAGCACAAACAATGACTTTCATAAATTACCCATCAAATTGCCCTGAGGCCCTGGAGCAAACTTGTATACTATATACTATACGTTTTAATTTCCTTGAACTGTCAAACAATGTTTCTTTTCCTACACTGTATTGGTTTTTATACACCAAATTTTTTTTATTGGTTTTCTTTTCAAATCTGATGATTTTATGACATATCTGTTTTAATGCACTGCCTTTGTGAAGCACTTTGTAACATGGATATAAAAAATGCTCTATAAATACAGATTATCATTATTATTAAAATGGACGTATGATTTGCTATGATACACATGTCAGCAGGTAGGAAACCTTCAGTTTTTTTTTAAAAATATTATTTTTTGGGCTTTTCCGCCTTTAATGGACACAGGACAGCTAGGTGAGAAAGGTGAGAAAGGGGAGAGAGAGAGAGAGAGAGAGAGAGAGAGAGAGAGAGAGAGAGAGAGAGAGAGAGAGAGAGTGGGGGAAGACATGCAGGAACCCTGGACCACTGCTCCAAGGCATAAACCTCTCAGTATATGTGCGCCTGGCCTACCCACTGAGCCAACCCGGCCATGGAAACCTGCAGGTTTGAAGGTGCAAATAAAAGGAGGGAGTGTATAGACAAAGAGCCCCACAGCTCGTAACAGTTATATTTCACAGAAAGTGTAACTCTTCTCTAACACACACACTAAATTGTAAGTTCTGACTCAATTTTCCACCATCCTATGCATTGTCAACTCACACCACAAATATTCCAAACACAAACCAAAAACTTACATGTACATACGTGTATGAACCCACACACAAAATAAGTCAAATTAAACATGTCAGTACTAAAGATCTAAACTCAGGTCAAGGTGTATACGACTTTATTTTGGTGACCTGGTACAGAAAATCGGTCATAGTAGCTTCGGGTTCTACCTGTCCACCAAAGTGTCGACGATTCAGTGCTGCCCGTCGCTCTTGATCCTACAGGCCACCGCTGTGATCAGTGCTGCTCCTTTCCCACTTCCATCCTCTGACTTGTGGAAAGTCACCTTGCACTGCGGTGCCAAATCCTGCAACGTCTCTTGCATGATGCTGGAGAAACTTTAGTAAGAGTGAGAAAGGATAGAAAATTAAAAAGGTTTAGTGTTGAACAGGAGTTACATGAAAATCTCCCCCTCTAATATATGGTGCACACTTAAATCTAGTTAAGTTCCTTCTGAGTCAAAAAAGAGTGAATTCCACTGAATAGAGAACAACAGCGGTTCAAGGCCAACTTTGCAACAACAGTCAATGTGTAATGACAACAGCAATGTACTGGCACTTGTTCTGTGAACCAAGGCTGGACTCAATGGACATGTAACGTAATGTAAAAGTCAGGAAACATTGTCTGTTCCTCATTGGCATTATAAGATTGGTGTCTAGATTGGATGCAAAATACGTTGCATGTTGGTCTCATTTGTAGTCAGCTAATTATATTTGGAGTAGCGACAAAAAGAACTATACCACCACAGAATTAAAAACAAAAACATTCTAAAGGGCTGCGGGAGCATCAGTGTTTGCGTTACATGGACGTATTTTAAATGATTTAAGACCTAGAACTAGCCTGGGTAAACACTGATAAACTTCAGGCAAATTTGACATTTGCTCTGCAAGTCAGTCTGGCCAAGAGCCATTCAAGCCCATTTCCAATTTTTCCAAATCAAGGCACCAATCACAACCGTTGATGACAGCGCAGCGACGGCAAGCAGCTGTTTGTTTACATTCAACATGACGGCAACTAGGGCTGAAACGATTCATCGAGTTACTCGATTACAAAAATTCCTCGAGGCAAAAACTCTGCCTCGAAGCCTCGTTAAATTCCTATGACGCGCACTATACGCGCAGGGATCTGATTGTTCCACACGGACCGTTGTTCAGGAAGCACACCACTAGCGCGCGATACATTTTGAATTTAGTTAGCGCGATGGCGGAGAGTAAAGACGTCCAGAAACGGCAGAGAATGTCTAAAGTTTGGGACGAGAACAAGGTGCAATGTGTCTACTGACCTGGCATACCACAGCAGTACGACTTCAATGATTCAGCATCTGAACCGAAAACATCCGCTCCACGCCGTTTCACCGAGCGTCGCTGAAACAAGGTAACGTAGCCTAAGCAGCGGCTGATTTTAATCGCATACTGTATTTGTAGCGATGTCGTGATGCGGGTTGACTAGATATGATGTTTAGCTTGGATGTTTTTAACTAGTAAACTTATTCACGTTCAATTGCAAGAGAGTATAGCCTAAAAAAAAACCTGTGCACACATACACTAACACACACACAGGTTGCTAGGTTACCATAGAAAATAGGCTCACCCCCGAAATTCTATATTATTTGTTAGTAGCCTAATGGTAAATGCTGCAGGTGTAGAAATCTACATAAAACAGATATTTCCTTTGATGTCAGGGCTAGATTACAGCATGAAACTTAATTAAATTAAATTGTCAAATGTTGGAGTTGGAATAAATACCTCTGTTCTTTTGAGAAATAAAAGCCAAATGCTTGATCATTTTACAGCCACATCATTTTCGTTATACATTATTTGTTTTGGTTGTTTCAAAACGCAAAAAAAATTATCCGATTAATCGATCGATTCATTTCTAGATTAATCGATTACAAAAAGAATCGATAGCTGCAGCCCTAACGGCAACCGAAGCGCAGCAACCCGTTGACCCGGATCGTTGGTCTGATTGGTTGAAGGACTATCCAATTGCGCCCAGAGGCATTTGAGCGGCGTCCGTTGGTGAAACGGGCTTCTCAGTTACAACTGAGAAGGGTCTGGTGTCAACCAGGCTAACCTAGAACACAATACTTCAGCGAATTGAAGACTTTTTAAGACCCAGCAGAAACCCTGCGCTGTGGGGACATTTCAATGAGCATTAGACCTGTTTAAAATTATTTAGGACCTAGAACACAATACCTCAGTGAATTTTAGACTTTTAAGGCCTCAAAATTGGATTTTAAATGTTAGACTTCTTAAGACCCCGCGGAAACCCTGTAGTAGTAAAGTATGAATAAACATAAAGTAGCTGTGGAAAACTTGAAAATATCAGCACACTCCTGATATGGATTTGACCTTCCTTATGGTCCTGCAAGTGGTCCATCAATTATGTTGATGACCTTCTGTAAGTCTGAAATGAGTCAAGGCCAGCTGCCAGATCAGAGGAAAACATTTTAGGCCTGTTACCTTCCACAGGGCGGGTATAGGATGCTTTAGCCGCACCACATCAATTAACACCAAGTTAGGACTTTAAAATCTATACTTCCGTGTCCTGAAAACCCAAGGCTCCAGTCAACTAATGCAGACTTGTTTGGACATGATTGCTCCTTACTGAGGGTGTGTCTTATAAAGGGTGCCGTCCACTCCCACGGTGATGGAAAGCTGATTCAGGTTGCGGTTCTGTCGTATCTTGTCGACCACAGCAGCTAAACCAGCACCGCAGAGCTGAGCTGCACGGCGTGACACCACACTGCACACTTCCTTCACCAGTACGGAGTCGTCACATGTGGAGCTGGTGAGGCCCAGGTGCTGCAGAATTGAGCGGATCTGTCGCATGGCCAGGCGGTCACTTTGGGGTCAGAGAGAATCAGGGTTATACACATGAGATCGCTCGTACTATGCATGTTAAGGACTTTCTTTCTTGCATTGATTTGCATTTCATTTATTTAAACTTGCTTTAAAAGAGGTGATATTACTGTAGGTTGAATGGCATTGTGCTGTTATGTAGACAAAACACTGTTGAACTGCACTTCATCCATGTAAAAAAATGGTTTTACGCGATATTTAGCACCATCATGTTGATAATGTAAAGCTGCTTAAAGATGTGTTACCATGGGTGACCACTGATTTAGGCCTACGGCGTCAGATTTATGTCATATCGTAACTTTTCGTAACTTTTTTCCTAAATAACAAAGGGCCTAAGAAATGCTGCAGCTTGTTTAAAATCTGTTGTTTAATCAAACAAAACCAGACATATTACATATAACATATTAAGTTGCAGAAAATTCACCAATGGTTCACCACTGCTAAACAGAAAGCAGAAGATAACGTCATGTAGTAGTACAATGTTTTCCTCTAAAGTAGAGATACACAGAATGTCAGTACTATACACTGGGGTTGCATATATTAATTGCTTGGGGGGGGGCTTCTGTAAGTTATTTTGGGGTACAATGGTTCTGGAGAAAGCTATAAGCAGCAATACCACAGGCCAAGCAATCGGCTTGTTCCAAACAGCCACGTTTTGAATGGGCACTGCACTAGTGTCAATCCAATACGGAAGCCGTCAGATGGTGTGTTGTCTTAGCTGAGCACCAACCAACTTGTTTCCTTGTGCTTGGTGCTATTTTTAATTCAACAAATCATAGTTTTAGAATAAAGATTGAAAATTTTTTAAATAACGCTGCTTCCTAGATGTATATTGCCTTCATGGCGCTTCAACCTGCTGTCTGTGGCTAGTGGATGCCCCACTTGTAATAACCAATTACTCTGTAGATTTGACTAATGTGATCTCATTAATAGCTTTGACACATCTTTAACGCCCAGTTTTGTTTGTGGCTTTGAGATTTAACTGCAAAGTGTCACAGCTTTTTTATTTTAGCTGTGATAAGTTACCACAGTTAACCACGGTGAACAAAGATGAGCTAAAGAGAGCCACTAAGACTAGTCTGTAATACTCACCTTTCAATCTGTGACAAGAATTTTGTCTCAAAGATGCACCGGGTCTTGAGTCGCTCGGACAGTTTGCCTCGGAACAGTAAGCCCTTGGCAGTAAAATCCATAAGCACATTCCTCACTATCTCCCCCAGGTACATGCCGCTGATCATCTTCTCATACCTCAGAGAAAGAGACACACAAACTAAAAACTTTCCACAGCAACACATTGGTTACATTCACAATATTCACATTTATAATAGTATTTACTAGTTCTATCATACTATAAACATTTATTTTATTGTGGGAAGAGAGAAAATGTGCTTCTTTTTGGTGGCTCTTTAGTGCAGGGGTAATACAAAAGTATCAGAACAGCATGAAAACCAAGGCACTCTTGTTGAAGAAAATATTAAAAAGCCTTTATTGATCAGAATCAGAATCAGAAAAGGTTTTATTGCCAAGTACGTTTTTCACACACACAAGTAATTGGTCTTGGTGTTCTTGGTGCATGCTTTCTTGATGAGGGAGCTGATGTTCAGCTCCCACTTGAGATCTTGGGAGATGAAAGTTCCCAGGAAGCGGAAAGACTCCAGTGTCAATTGTGGAGCCACAGAGGGTGATGGGGGCAGGTGGGGCGGAGTTCTTCCTGAAGTCCACAACCATCTCCACTGTCTTTAGAGCATTTAGAGCAATTTCACATAGTGGCCAAATAATGTAAACATAGATTTACATGCAAAAGAGACATATGTAAATCAGTGGATACATATACTTTCATGGCTTTATGCGCTACTGATCAACTCTCTTGGGAATGACGTGCATTAAGATGGCTAGAAACTGTGAAAACATCTCTCTACAAGTCAGTATAGTTAAGGTCAGACATTTAAGGGGACATTAACATAAGAAAAACTTATTGCAGCCAATTGCCTTCTCTGCAGACCGAATTACATCCTGCAGTCTGCCCTTGTCCTTGGCAGTGGCAGCAGCGTACCAGATGGTGATGGAAGATGTGAGGATGGACTCGATGATGGCTGTGTGCACCATCATCGTTTTTGGCAGGTTGAATTTCTTCAGCTGCCGCAGGAAGGAAAGACTCCAGTGTCAATTGTGGAGCCACAGAGGGTGATGGGGGCAGGTGGGGCTGAGTTCTTCCTGAAGTCAACAACCATCTCCACTGTCTTTAGAGCGTTGAGCTCTAAGCTGTTTTGGTTGCAATGCACCAGGTCACCAGGTGGTCAGCCTCCCACCTCTAGGCAGACTCATCTCCGTCAGAGATGAGTTCGATGAGGGAGGTGTCGTCCGCAAACTTCAGAAGCTTGACGGACTTTACGGTGACTGGAGGTGCAGCTGTTGGTGTACAGGGAGAAGAGCAGAGGAGAAAGAACGCAGCCCTAGGCTAGGGTGATCCGGTGCTGATGGTTTGTGAGTCGGAGACGTGTTCCCCCAGCTTCACATGCTGCTTCCTGTCAGACAGGAAGTCAGTGATCCACCTGCAGGTGGAGTCAGGCACACCAAGCTGGGAGAGCCTGTCCTGAAGCAGAGCTGGGATGATGGTATTGAAGGCAGAGCTAAAGTCCACAAACAGGATCCTATCGTAGGATCCTGCAAGGTCCAGGGGCCTCATGTATAAACGTTGCGTACGCACGAAAAGCTTGCGTACGCTGGTTGTCACGGACACTTTGTGATGTATAAAAAAAAAACTTGACGTGAGAATGTGCAGGCCGTCACGCAAACTGTTGAGCAGTTGTGAAAATGTGCGGGCCGTCCGCAAAGTCTGTCTGGCTCTGTAACGTGGCGAATTCTAAGTTAAAAGTGCTGAAAATAACCAAACATTAAAAAATAAAGTTTCCACTTCACCTACTGGCGTACGTCTGTGACGTTGTCTATGAAAAAAACATATTTATATCCGCTGATACTCCATAAAAGTTTGATCATTTATGTGGCTAATGTTTCACATCTTTCACACTATTAACTGTTTAATTCACAGGCTACTTAACCTCTGTTAAACATGAGGACGGGAAATGAATGATAAATCCACTTAGAAAATATTTTCAGTCATCCTCTGTATTTCCCACAGATGAAATATCTTACTCACTGTGCAACAAAAAGATTGGCATGGAACAATGTAATAGCCTATATTACATTTTTCCGTGGCGACCTTTTTGTTAGTGTCTGTAAGTCTGTAGTTACTGAGGCTCAGACATCCATGGCGCACGGGAGGCGGGACGCACGGATCCATCTCCCCAGGAACAAACGCTGTGTTGGGTGGGCAAACTCATGTGATGCGTAATTGATCCCGTGGATGATTTGTAGTCTATTAAGTGAACAAGGTGTACCCGGTCTTCCATACACTGGGCCGTCTTGACTGTCTTGATTCTGCACATATTTCTGTTACTGTAGTCCTATTTACTATTTCATTATTTCATCCATGCGTGGCGCAGCGGATCCATGCGCACTGTCACCTGCCGTGGAGACTCTGGCCTCGCTAACCTCTCCTCTGATTCAGATCTCTCTCGCGCTGGACTCAGTTTCACTGAGTCTAGCCTACTAACACTTAAAATAAATTGTATTACATCAGTGGGTTCAAACTGCTTATTGTGCGTCATTTGGACTGACACTGAGATGCATGTTGTTCTGTAGCTGGTGTGGTGCTGCCTCTATTCTCTTGATTTCCACTTCGACATTAGACATTGTTTATTAAAATTTCTGCCATGGTTCGGTGCATTCACCGCCCGGTCACCATTTGCCACTCTGAGGATTTTCTTTTATTGCTTATCCGAGATGATAAACCTCCAAACAGAAAAACATTTCTCGCCTCCACCTCCGCAATCAGCACCTCAACCTCACAGTCGGTGAAGTTTTTTTCCGTCTGCAACGGGATAACCTGTTGTGATTGGACGAAGAATGACATCGGGGGCGCATTTATAGTAATTTCCATATTTCCATGGGAGGAGGCAAGGCGGGGTCGGTGGCTCGTTCATGTGCGCTCAATTTCACGTTGATTGTGATGTATAAAGGAAAGATGCGAAGGACCTGACGTACGCCCGGTTTTATACATCTGAATATTTCTGTGCGTAGGTACTTTCAAGTGTTTGGTCGTACGCCATCTTCTGGTATGAAAGCTGCGCAATCTTTTATACATGAGGCCCCAGGTGCTAGAGGTGGAAGTGGAGCGCCAGGTTGACTGCATTGTTTACAGACCGATTGGCTCTGTAGGCATACTGCAGGGGGTCGGTGATGGCTTTGAGGTGTGAAAGCACAAGGCGCTCAAAGGACTTCATAACTACAGAGGTCAGGGCGACGGGTCTGAAGTCATTATGTCCTGAGGTCTTTGGCTTCTTGGGAACAGGGATGATAGCTGATGACTTGAAGCAGGCTGGCACATGACATGTCTTCAGTGAGGTGTTGAAGATGTCTGTGAACACTGCAGACAGCTGGTCAGCGCAGTGCCTTGGTTTTCATGCTGTTCTGATACTATTTATTTTATCACAAACTCTATAAGCAAACTAAAAAAAGAAATCTAATTTAATCAAACGAAATAGCTCTAACTTTATTTTCATGAATGAAAGTTCAGACAGCAAACGAAGATGTGTCGTTAGTCGAGTTCTAACACAGGTGGGTTTAGTGGACATGTCATAGCAGGAAAAGCACAGGTGTATTCAATAACTTTAATGATAGCAGCATTCCACTTAGGTGAGGCCCTGGTATTGTGCCCTTTTACTGGGACGCTTAAATGGAACTGAGCCATCGTTGATGTTATTAACTATACCTGTGCTTTTTCTACTATGCCAAGTCAAAATGTCTCCTGTCTCCAGGGGCTGCAATCAATTAGACATTTTCATAACAGACAGTCCAGACAACCTTCTTTCAAGAGGAAAAACCACCTGCTCCAACTAATAATAATGTGGTTCTTGCTGTAATTCCACCAATCAAGGTACAGGAAGCATACAAAAGACACACTGTCTGCATCATGTGTGTAGTGCTATTTCTTTAAGTAACGGAGTGCACCTATGACGTGAGCCAAGCATGCATGTGCACGGTTAAATTGTGGCTTGGTTCGAAGGTTAGGCTAGGTAACCACTGTTCCTACGATGGGTTAGGGTTAGGTTTAAGTTAAGGTTAAGTTTACATAAATTGTGGTCAGCTATACATTTTAAATGAGAGTTAACAGCTAGCTATAGACTGAGAAAAAATTTAATTCACTGCGCTGCTCAAACACTACCGCGGCAGCTACCGGCAACTTTTAGGGTGGAATGTTTTTTTGATCCTCAATGAGAGTCTCTATCCTTTTGTTTGGCTGATGGGTCATTAACGCATCACCCCTCTCCACCTCTACAGTGCTGCGTAATGTCTATAGCAGCAAGGACACATAACCCCCCAGACACTATTCACAGCCAGATAGCTTATCTAACAGCTTGAACAAATCAGTGGGTAGAGCAGGCGCACATAAAAATGGAGGTTTATGCCTCGATGCAGAGGTCCAGGGTTCGAATCAGACCTGTGACTATTTCCTGCATGTCTTCCCCCTCTCTCTTCCCTTTCTCACCTAGCTGTCCTGTCAAATTAAAGGCGGAAAAGCCCCAAAAATTATCTTTAAAAAAGAAATCTGGAGTACTCTTAGGAGTGTACAGTAAAATGGGCTATTTTAGAGATAATATTTTCATGCTGCCACCCGACGCAGTAATAGTCCAGTCATTTGCTCTGTGTGTCGTTCAGTTCAGTAAAAAGTTAACACAAAACCTAAGAGGTTTCTGTGAGCTACTCACTTTCTGTGAGCTAAATAATATTCTATCTGATCTGAGTTGTAATAGCATTAAACTGCAACGTAAAACCTAAAAAGCATGAAACAAATGCTGAAACATCGTAATAAATTTCAGCATTTTTATTTTGGCAAGTAAACTAAATGGTAAATATAATCACGGTGCCAATGATTACATTATCACATTTTGTCTAATGAGAGAAGGACAATAAGTCTCGTCAGCATTTACATGTGTCTCTATCATCTGTGTCTTTCAGTTGAGTCAGAGAATTGTGATTGATTCCATTATTTTCTGGCTAATAGAGTAACTAGTAGTGCAATGTGTATGTCATCTCCCTTTAGGGTACGACCAAACTAAAAGTGACACACTAGTTGAAGCCACCAAAGATAAATGGACAGTCCCTCCAGAAAAACGCTGAGTTTTTTCTGATTTTTGCGGGCAAAAATCCTTGATTATGCGGCACGTTTTCTTAAAAAATGCGATGGAATATGTGGGATATTTATGCAATTTTATGCGATGAAATTGCGGGAACTTGCAAAAATTGCAGGAACTTGCAAAAACTGTGGTTTGATGAAAAAGAGAAAAAAAGTGATTCCCCTAACACCCTGTTCTCACTAGGCGAAATTACGTCACTTCATAACGTTGCCATGGCAACAGGTTTGTTAAGGTAACAAACCTAAAATCTGTTGTGCATTGAATCAATATAAACATACATTGCAGCGTATTATTTACTGCTGAAATAAAACTGATGCAGCTCAGGCAACAATATGTACCATGGGTGAACCTCAACAACAACAACAACAACAGTGGAATCAAATAGCCAACTGTGGATTAACAACATGATTGATCTGACCAGTGTTGCCAGATCTCGCGAGACAAATAAGCAACCCGAGGTCTGTTTCAGGTAGGAGGATTAGTGGAAACTCTGAGTTTGTTAAGCCTGAGATGAGGGAAACTGAGTTTTCCGTTTCAGAAAGAGAGGTAACTTAACCTCAGAGTCAGTTACTATGGTAACTGAGCCTATGAACCTAACCTGGTCGGGAGCAGGTTTTCTTCAAGAAACCTCGAGTTTCTTGAAGACTCCTCCCCATGGATGTATGAAGAGAATTAACGCTCCTCCCCCTGACACAGCGCTCTTCATTTCCTCATTCATTCATTCAGTCTGGATCAGGCGCATTTCAGTGCAGTTTGTTATATGTTATATTTATATATATAAAATAAAACACTGTTGGTTTATTAACTGTTAGGCAGACTTTAAAACATTGTTTTTTCTCAAAACATGACATTTTCTTTTATCGACGATCCGTTGATGAAGACGCTGTATGGCAGGGAGTTAAACATATGTCGGAAGATGATATTGACGCATTTTAATTTCCAGATAACTATCTATTTGAGCGCTATGGTTTTTCTTCCCAGTCTATCAGTTATGTAGGCTACATAACCTTATCCGTCCTCATATCACTAACGTCACCCATCGTGGACATGCTCTATATCCCAGCACATTCTTGCATTACAGTTGTCTCTACAACCTTGGTGATAATAATAATTTTAATAAAGCGCCATCAGAAGAGATCGCTCTGAAACGTTGTATAACTGCTATAAATCATCTCATGCTTTAGTATTGATCATCTTGGTGTGCACGTATTTCACACTTGCATACTTTGCACAGTGATTTTGAGTAATTTTCGGTTGAATCCATTCTTTTACTCCTTTCTCTTTCTCTCAGTCTTTGTTATATTTCTTCCCGTATTTCGCCCACTTTGTCCTGGACATTTGTTTCTCCAAAACTCTCCTATAGTCCAGTCCTTCTCTTAATACATCCATGGTCCAGTCACCATTCAGTCGCAACTCGCGCATATTTTCATTTAAACGTCACTCACTGACGTTTTCCTAAACAGAAAAAACAGATTTCCCTGCTCTGCCTCTGATTGGCTAGTACTCGTTACCATCTGGGTCAGAGCCAATTAGAAGCAGGATGTGGGTGGGGAAAAAACTGCTGCCTTCCGTGTGTATGGGGAAAGGGGAGGGACAGAGGGAACATTCAAGACAAAATAACAAATAACATGCTTGACAACGTATTATGGAGCTGGGAACAAGCCCAAATAAGCAACTACACTTTAGAAACAAGCCCAAAAAAAAAACGCAACCCGCAACTACCAATATTTGTAAGCGACTTTACAGAAAAACAAGCCCAAAGTCGCTTATAATAAGCGGACTTGGCAACACTGGATCTGACCGGAATTGGCTGCGACGTGTTGGCAGTGCCTGGTGGTGTCTATGTTGCCATAGGGACATAGGCAGGTGACATAAGCTGGGGGAGTTTGTGTGTCCTCTGGGTTTAGACGCTGCTCTCTACTACAGCGTTTCTTTTCTTATCTTCAATTCTTTGAAAATAATTTCAATAATAATTAAGTTGTTCACTAATGCCTCACATTCTGAAATCAGGAGCAGACATAATTTCAATTCCTTGAGTTTTGATTCCTCATATCCTGTAGTGATAGTTGATTTATGATTTTGTTCCGGTTACTGTGTAATATGTTGTTACGGTTTGTTGTGGCTGTTATTATTTAATGCCAATTTATGATTTCAATAGCTTTCTATATCTATTTTGGGAATACTGTATGGTTTTGTCAGCTGTTGCGCTGATGCTAAAAAAACTGAACAGGAAAGATTTGTTGCAACTTCATCTGCACAGCTGACTTGTTAAAGGACATTACACGAATACAAGTCCTACTAACAATGAGGATACCTGGCCTGTTTTTTAATACTAAATTAATTTACAATTAATACTTTAACTAAAGTGACTACAATGTTGCATTCAACTAGCATTAACTGTAACATTAATGTAAATACTGCCCAAACTCTGGGTACTTAATGGAATAAACTAACTACCCAAAATGTTTTTGCTAAAATATTGTTTCTTGTCTTGCCCCGGGTGCCCCCATCCTGAGATCTTATGCAGTGCTTTGAAATTAGCATCCTGTGTCTCTAAGAGAGCCTGAACAGTGTCCCTGCTGCTTCCAGATAGCTCCAGGAATCTGAGAGTGACTGAATGAGGATACATATCTTACATGAAGATAAAGATCTCACTCAGCACATATTTTGTATTACTACCATTACTGCCTTAATCACATAAAATAAAATGTACATACCCTTTTTTACATTTTAGATAACAAATGTTACAGTGCAATTTACACAGATCTTTTAATTTGATGCACAATTCTTAAGCTCCAGCTGTTCTCTGTCGCTAGTGGCTGTCTCAGGCTGTCTGTCCGTGGCACCCTCTCGCTTATCACTAGTGTATATTGCATTTCTGACTACATGTGATGCTGACATAATTTAATATGTCATAAATTACCCATCCAATACCTCTGTTTTCCAGGATTGTTAGAGCAATCATCCACAATGCGATCAAACTGGGTGCAGAAGTCATCAAGTTCGCCATTGTCACCAAATGCTCCCCACTCCATGTTGACACACATACAGCCGTCATCACCCTCCACCAGTTCAATGTTCTGCATTTCCTCCATGTAACAGGCATTGGTCCCCGTGCCTGAGTTAAAGACAGGTGGAAAGGTATTACTGGAAGTACTGTCACGTCATGTCAAGTTGAAAACCAGAGAGACTAAGACAAAAAAAAAAACTCAACATTTGCTCACATTGAATTGATTATAATGTCATAATTGGCATAATGAGACTTCCACCTCCAGAGAGGAAGGTGAGGTGTTAACAGACTCACCTACGATGAGTCCCACTTCACATCTGGGGTCCTCATAGCTGCAGGTCATCATGGTTCCCACTGTGTCATTAACCACCGCCACAAAGCTCAAGTCAAATTCCTGGAATCAGTAATAAAGTGATGGAAATCTATTATACTAGAAACATACAGTAGTAGCCTAACTGTTTGCACCAATAACCACCTTTGCTTTAAATCCAGAGTCCTAAAAATAGCAGATCTGTAGTTTTAAGTAGTTACATATTAAATGTGCTGAGATTCTTCATGTAGTTCAGCCTCTTGCACTCATATCACGAGAGAACACGAGGTGACTTTGTAGATACATATGACTCTGAGGTCACTTTAGCTTCAGAGAGAGATTTTATTATTGTCCTAAGGCAAGTATACAAAATGCATATTTACATGACCTATTTCTGTTTTGTTTTAACTATGACGATCCTTGAGCCAGACCCCATAACAATGGAATATATTACATTATCCACAGGTTCAAAGGGGATCTTGGGCTTAAGCTGAAACCCTGAGTGAGCGTTCAGAATAAGAACAAATATATATATACTGCATATGTAACCAATAGAGTTTTCTTTATTAAACCCTTCAGATGTAACATTCAATAAAATGGTGTCTTCTATGGGACAATATAAAGAAAGTAAAAAGGTTATACTTCGCTGTTTGCAACCTTCGATTTAAGGGAAATAAAGGAGAAAAAGAAAGAGGGGGAATACAGCTGTAGATAAATAACTTATACCTATATAGATAAAACCTAAATCTAGCAAAACAGAATTCAAATACAATTCTATAGACAGACAAGATCAGTGTGGCCATTTCAGCTCGGTCTCTACTTCACAAGCAATAAAAAGCTGTTTGTAAGCCCCTGTTGCTTGTAAGCCACTTGGGTATACTTTTTATTATATTCTTCCTCTTCAAAAAGGTGGACCAGAGGGTGTGTACCAATTACAGGGGTATCACACTTCTCAGCCTCCCTGGTAAAGTCTACTCCAAGGTGCTGGAAAGGAGGGTTCGGCCGATAGTCGAACCTCAGGTGGAAGAGGAACAATGCGGATTCCGTCCTGGTCGTGGAACAACGGATCAGCTCTTTACTCTAGCAAGGATCCTGGAGGGAGCCTGGGAGTATGCCCATCCAGTCTACATGTGTTTTGTGGATCTGGAGAAGGCATATGACCGGGTTCCCCGGGAGACTTTGTGGGAGGTGCTGCGGGAGTATGGGGTGAGGGGATCCCTTCTCAGGGCCATCCAATCTCTGTATGACCAAAGCGAGAGCTGTGTCCGGGTTCTCGGCAGTAAGTCGGACACGTTCCAGGTGAGGGTTGGCCTCCGCCAGGGCTGCGCTTTGTCACCAATCCTGTTCGTAGTATTTATGGACAGGATATCGAGGCGTAGTCGTGGTAGGGAGGGGTTGCAGTTCGGTGGGCTCGGGATCTCATCGCTGCTCTTTGCAGATGATGTGGTCCTGATGGCATCATCGGCCTGTGACCTTCAGCACTCACTGGATCGTTTTGCAGCCGAGTGTGAAGCAGCTGGGATGAGGATCAGCACCTCTAAATCTGAGGCCATGGTTCTCAGCAGGAAACCGATGGAGTGCCTTCTCCAGGTAGGGAATGAGTCCTTACCCCAAGTGAAGGAGTTTAAGTACCTTGGGGTCTTGTTCGCGAGTGAGGGGACAATGGAGCGGGAGATTGGTCGGAGAATCGGCGCAGCGTGGGCGGTATTACATTCAGTTTATCGCACCGTTGTGACGAAAAGAGAGCTGAGCCAGAAGGCAAAGCTCTCGATCTACCGGTCAGTTTTCGTTCCTACCCTCACCTATGGTCATGAAGGTTGGGTCATGACCGAAAGAACGAGATCCAGGGTACAAGCGGCCAAAATGGGTTTCCTCAGGAGGGTGGCTGGCGTCTCCCTTAGAGATAGGGTGAGAAGCTCAGTCATCCGTGAGGAGCTCGGAGTAGAGCTGCTGCTCCTACACGTTGAAAGGAGCCAGTTGAGGTGGTTCGGGCATTTGGTAAGGATGCCCCCTGGGCGCCTCCCTAGGGAGGTGTTCCAGGCACGTCCAGCTGGGAGGAGGCCTCGGGGAAGACCCAGGACTAGGTGGAGGGATTACATCTCCAACCTGGCCTGGGAACGCCTCGGGATCCCCCAGTCAGAGCTGGTTAATGTGGCTCGGGAAAGGGAAGTTTGGGGTCCCCTGCTGGAGCTGCTCCCCCCGCGACCCGACCACGGATAAGCGGACGACGATGGATGGATGGATGGATCTTCCAAGTGTCAACATTCACAGGCAATGTACTTGTGATGCCTTTACTGACCTTTCTGCGGCGGACAGCATCTTTAAGTAACGTGATAACGTCTTGTCCCTCACAGCCGCTGGCTTTGAAACCCTTTGTCCACTTTAGAAGAATGCCCTGGACAAATGACAGTAGTGATTTGTTAATTATTAATTATACATATAAATAGAGATAAATTGCACAATTTAAAATCTAAATCAAAAGTTGTTGTTTGTCGCAATAAAAAATACAGTCATTAAATTGTTGCCACGGTGTGATAAAGAATGCACTGTGCTTTTCCGATGTCTTTGTTTCGGATCAACCTGCAAAAACAGGGTTGATTAGTTGATTAAAGTACTTTCTGCAGTTTGAAACATAAAAGATGTGTTGTTTCGCTACATACTTTTACCTTACACAATAAAATGGGACTTATTTTAAAGCCACAGGTAAAAAGTGGTAGCAGGGTTTGGCCTTGCGGTTCTCCAGAGCTTAGTAAGCATTTGCTTGAGTTCAAGGCTTTTGTCACTCTGTGTAGACAAAGATTACTTTGCAGGAAATCGGCTTTTAACCAAACCACATGACAAATAACTGCAGTCCGCTGAATCTTGGCATACTTAGCATACTTGATGAATGTTCCATTTGGTGGGCTGTCCTCTGCCTTTGCCTAATATTTTTAAACTGGAAAAACAAGGCAGCTTGCACAATCAATTAGATAATACACCAACACAACAGTTTCTTATATGAAGCCATAGCTGAATCTTTTCTAATTTCAGACATAAAAAAATCTAAAAGGTAGTGATTCAGGGTTTAGTTTAAATGCATAGTGTAGAGCTTCTCATTGTTGTCATCGTCTAAACCATACTCCACATAGTTCAGTGATCTATACCGGACAATATCTCTATCCTTCTTTCTAAACTTCTGCTGATGAAATCCACAGGCTTACTTCACTGCAGTTAAAATACAAGCCCTGGGAACAAACGGTTATTGTTTCTGCCAACTTGAAGCTGCAGTGGGTGGAACGAAAAAAAAACACTTAAATTACAATATGCTGAAAGATTATCATGGAATTTTCGCCAAAAAATGCCAAGAACAAATTGCAATACTTATATTCACACCTGAAGTTCAGGAAAATGTGCAAAAATACAGGTAGTTTCATTATGTTATAATTTGAATACTAGTCGTACACTTAAAATGCATAACGAATCAAGCATTACCTGATCCAGTTTGCTTTGATGACAGGGGAAGGAGAATGTAAATCCCAGAGGTAAGGATGCTCCACTCATGCCCATGTATTCCAGAAAGTCGTTGATGCAGTACACAATGTGGCTGAAAAGCTGGCACACAAGAGACAGGAAGTGTAAACAACTTAAAGCTATATAGGGCCCTATCTTGCACCCGGCGCAGCGCAAAGCCAAACACAAAGCCCAACACAAGTGTCTTTGCTAGTTTAAGACCGACGCAGTTGTCAATTTCCGGTCCAGCACTCGTGTCGTTTAAATAGCAAATGCATCTGTCCATCTTCTTGCCGTATTGCTATCTTGAGGCAGCAGGAAGTGATCACGCCATTGTCCAACAAAAACCTGGTCTAAAGTCAATAGTGCAGCATGTTATTGTTATTTTAACAGCAAATTAGTAAAATGCACCTCGGCTTATGCACAGCGCGCACACACTATGCTTGTTAAACACACACATGGAAGCGCAGCAGCACACAAACATGCAAAAGAATACAAATAAAAATATTACGGTGCAAATCATCGGCATCATAATAGCAATGCGCCAAGGTACAAACGCGCCTGGCTTTTAAAGGGAATGGGAGATGACACTCTGATTGGTTTATTGCATGTTACGCCCAAAACACACCTATGAATTAATGAAGACACTAAGTTCAACCCTTTTGAACCATGCGCCCGGGGCAGGGACACTTTTCCGTCTTCAAACTAGCAAAAGTGGATTTGGACACGCCCTAAACGCACCTTCGCCATGCGCTTCACGCCGTGCGCTTATATCGTTAAAATAGGGCCCACAGAGTGTAGTTTCTGTCTCCCCCATGATATAAAACATATTGATGTTCAACACAATGAACTGTGTTCCACTGTTATGTATTACAATAGACAAAACTCTTTACAACTTTAATAAATAAAAATGTGTTGCTTGTCTCTTTTTTTTTTTTTTTTTTTTATAAACACACATACAGGCTGAAATTCACTGTGGTGTTTTATCGGATTAAGCTGCTTGCTAAATTTGTGCTAGCCGCTGGCTAATGTATGCAGCACTATGTCGTCCATCTCAAAAACGCAGGTCTTTCCGTTTGTTTTAAATGCCTGTGGCAGAAAGTTTAGTCCGATTCAACTTTTGGAGAAAGGCAACCCGATGTCAACCTGCTGTCGACAATCATGTAACGTTAACCGGCTATCAGACTCGTCAGTCACGGCGTGCGAGTCCCGTAACGTTAGGTGTAAAAAACTTAAAAAGTTTAAAAATGAAACACATGCACTGAACTGCCCAGGATTTGTGTAACAACAGGTGACTGTGTCCTGCATAACAAAGCAGTCACTTCATCTCTCACTTCGTCGTCTTTTATTTTCACTCTTTTTCTATGAAATAAAGCTGCCTTCAAGTGCGGTCGGAAATGTTGGTTTCCTCCGCCGCTGCCGCTACCACAGAAGCATCAAATAATTGCTGTTGAAAAGCACCGAAGCTTCGAAGCTCAAATAATGGTATTGGGGACAGCCCTAGTAATCATGCATTTAAACAGATGACTTCACTTCACATTTGCACAATTTATGACAACCTTTTGTCAGAGGGCCAGTTTCAAACATTGAAAGAGATGTGTTGGAGCCATTTCATTGGCAACCAGCATGTGACGCTGGGGGTGGAAACATTTATTTAAATGTGGCCTAATTGGTTCAGCTGTGTTGCGCACAGCTAGGTCACAGCTTTTTTGACCGTGGTTAAGTGTACGATAACGTGGTAAGATTAAAACTATAATTTAGTTTGATTAGTTTTGCTGTTTATTTAAAATAAACGGATTGTCATATCCAACTTTAAGGTTGAACTCCTGGACAACAAGTCATTGGCAATTGTTAGTACAAAACACACGCATGTACACCGATGCCACGAGTTAATTACCGACCAAACAAAAGAACAAATGTGCGCCAACAAGATGATTTAATTTCACAAACATGGCAGAGGTCCCTTAATTCCATCCATCCTTGCTGTAAGGATGGAAGTTATAGATAGTCACTTATGTAAAATACTGAAGTACTTCAACCCCAGTGATGTTTTACCTCTTCCCCTGTGCCCTGCATGGTCTCCTGTGGAATAGTGTAGATCTTGTGGTGCATGTCCACATTGTGTCTCTTTCCACTTCGCACGCGCACCAGCAGTACCCGAAAGCTGGAGCCCCCAAGGTCCAAAGCCAAGAAGTCGCCATGCTCTGATGAGGACAACAAAGACAAGAATCCCGAACACATACATGAAAGCATACAGAAAAGAGACAACTGAACTCAATAACAAGTCAAGTTTAATGTCTGTTTTTCTCCTCAAAGCTACCTGTTCCATCTGGTGTGGCTCTAACATAGGTGGGAAGCATCTTGACGCTTGCCTGCTCATGGGCTTGCTTCGACAGGCCTCGCACCATCTCCTCACTCATTCGCCTCTTTACGTCCAGCAGCTGTTCACGGCTTAAACGCAAGGTGTCGAGAATACGCTGACGCTCAGCATGTTGAGCGGCAAGGCGGTAGGCTACTGCTGTTACCATGGCTGCACCCTTCCCACTGCCACACTGCGACTGCAAAAAACGCACATCACAGTCCGGCACAAGTCGCCTTACCATCTTGTGGAGCCTCCTGGAAAACCTAGGAAAAAGAGATACATCTGTGTTGTGTTGTAATCACTTCAGTTCATCAATTTCTCTTGCATAGACATGCTCATTGAAGTTTAAAGGTATAGAAATGCTGATTTCTGCCATACTATTTATGATTTACTACTTAAAATGCAATGACATAGCTCATAACAAGTGTAGAAAGTTAAGTAGGGAATATAAAAAAAAAAACTAACAAACTACCTACAGTGTGTGCGCTTTACAAATAAGTGCCTTCCTGTTTTGGTTCTTTGTAGCTCAAGTGTATTTGTGTGAGATACACCAAGGCAGACGTGATGGTGTTCAGGAACACTTACTCTGGATGATTCTTGTAAACAGAGCCGTCCACGCCAATAGTCGTACGCAGCTTCTCAGCAGCTTTGTTATCCCGAATCTGCCGCAGCACTGCCACTAGAGTGGCAGCACACAAGTGTGCTGCCCGTGTAGATACTATCTGACACACCCTCTGAGTGGATATGCAGTCCTCAACCAACGGGTCCAGACCCAGGCCCCGGAGCACCTTCTCTGCACTCGCCAGGCCTTCCTCATCTCTGCAGGTAAAGCAGAATAAAAATCATATTCACTATGAATTTGACTGCTCAGTGTGGTTCTGAACAGGGTAGGCAGTTAAGAAAATACATGGATGGATATGTGGCTGCTGTGGCTCAGGAGGTAGGAGGAGGTGGACAGTCTGCTAATCATAGGTTTGGCGGCAAGTGTCCTTGAGCAAAACATCACCTTGCATGACTACAATGGCTCGCTGTCATTGGTGTGTGTGAATTGGTGAATGAAAAGCAAATTGCAAAGCACTTTGGCTAAAAGCGCTCAATAAAGTAAATGCTGCTATTCACCATAAGCCACTTTCCGACCAAGCAGTTACAGGAACGTAGTTATAGGAAAAGTCCACATCTAAGCGGATCTACCAACTACTCTCCCCCAAAACCGTTTTTTCCATTTGCATTCGCACTGGCCAAGTGGCCATAGGGACTGGTAGGAGGGGTAAGAAAAAGTGAATGATCTAAATCTAATGAAGCAGAAACGCTTAATGTCAGATAACGCCCATAATAACTGGACTCTGGGTTAGATTTTTTTTGAAAGTTTTCAGTGGTTCTGAGGAGCAATATGAGAGAGAAATTTGGTGATCACTGATCGTTGTTTAGGTACATTAAACCATTTTTTTTTTATAAAGCCCATGAGAACCGTGGCGAGTCAACCCACAGCCGCTCCGCTGCCCTGCTGAAAATGTGAAGCAGAAACGCTTAATGTCAGATAGCGTCCATAATAATTGGAGTTTGGGTTTGACTTTTTGACAGTTTTCAGTGGTTATGAGGAGCAATATGTCGTTTATTCACATTTAAAGGGATAAATCGCCATTTCACCGTCGCTGTTTGTGGGAGTTTGTCAACAAATGTGCGGGCAGCTGGAGCATGCCCGGGCAGAGATGGGGTGAGTGGACTTACCGGAGCGTTGGCATATGGTAGGCAGAGAGCATTTATATATGTATTTTTGTCCTGTTCTTCACACCAGTGAGGCTTTCTTCTCTTGTTTCAACGAAGTGAATACATGACGAAGTGACTGGAACTATCCATCCCCTCTCACGCCTACTATCTGCTTTGAGTGAGTGAAGCTATGGGCTGAGCTCTGTTATCTCAGAGCTGTTTGTTTTGGAGAAGAGTTGTCAGGCGAAGTGGAAGAGAGCGTGTCACGGAGGATAATGGGAGCCATGCGAGTAACACTGTTATAGCACGTTTTTACCCCGTTTACACCCCCTTCAATTTACGTCCACAAAAGGGCTTGTGTTGCCACTGACAGGCTTAGATTAGTATTATAACATTTTGGAAAGGATTCTGTTAAAAGAGTAAGATTCTGTTTTTTAAACATAACATCAGCGAAATTCCTATTGCTAAACCCACCAGACTCCATGTAAATAAACAATTTTATCATGGTCATATACACTTCATTCAAAATTGACAGACATGCAATAAAACTATGAAAAGCCATTTTGGTTCTGTACTATTAAAACAATCCAAATGGCTGGAGAGTTTGATAGTTCGCAGACAACAACATCTGATTGGCTAGAAGCCCATCGCTCTCCCATCATTGTTTTTTACATCACTACAAACAAAAATGAATAGTAGGAAGGAAGTCACAGCTTGTGTGTTTACAGTTGGTCTAGTCTACAGACCAATTTTGTATTTAGCTGTTTTGGTTGCTTATTGCCATTTTGAACTGACAGCATGACTAGCCTTTATGTACTACTATACTTTACTAGTGGCTGTACCATCACTGCATCTGACTTTCTCAAACACACACTCTCACACAAACACACACACAAACTAACTTGTCATTCTCAATGGCATAGATGTAGCTGGTGTTGAAGCTTCCTGTGGTGAGGAGCTCTGCTGTAGTCTTGCCCTGGAACAACAGCTGCTCTTTGGTCATTCTCACCAGGATTAGACGCACCAGTTCCCCCATGTACAGGCCACTGATCATCTTCTCAAACCTACACGCCAAAAAAAAAAAAAAAAAAAAGTAATATTGTTATATTTATACCTGTATCTATGTATGCACATACCAACAAAAATGCAGCTAACTTACAGCCTAGCAGATGCTGAACTCTGACATAAGTGATGTTTCAGTAAGGACATGTCCTGACATATGTCTGTGTAGAGAACGTACATATGTATATTTCAATTTTTTTCATTTATGTTCTACTTGATCTGCCTTTGATAGCAGGTGACAACAGTGATGATTATTTAAGGTCATATATAGATCCATTCTTAGTCTTTGTTTTTTCTGGATGACTTATTCATTTCCTTGTGTGAATGAGTCACTCTTAATTTTGTAATGGTCAGTGCAAGTCACACTGGCCAATGTCAATTTAAGGAATTGCACACATTCCATTATTCTACACAGCACTGGATTTTACAGCAACCCTGTATTTCCTGCACCTTATTTTCATTTGTTTAATCATGAACTCTCATGCACACAGCATCACTTTGGATGGCTTCTGTACAGTCCAGTTCAGTTTGTTTTCAATCTTAATCGTCCTACAAGAGGCTTTCTTTTGCAGCAAGGCAGCATAGAAACATAACACATACACTAATTTAATGAATTCAAAAGTACACATACAATCATGCACTGACAAAACCTGCAATAATTGACTTTATTTAATACTATTTTTTCAATCAATAGTGTGTGGGTGTACCTGTTCTCGCCATCTGTGTAAACTGATTATCATCTGCATGTATTGAATTTATGGTAACTGCTAATTAAAGTCAGGAACTAATTCAGTATTTAAAAGTTCTTTCAGTGTCTTAACTCAAATACACTGAAAGGAGTTTTTTATGCTGAATTAGTTTCTGACTTTAGTTTCTGGATTCTCATGGTTTTTTTTAGGTTTATTTAGTCAATAAGAAATGTGACATTACATTAAACAAGTCAATTTACATGACATATTATGCATATGCGGAGCAGCTTCCACTTTAATCAATTAAGCTTGACTGTCCTGCCTCCTGCACGGCTGACATGCAGCGCTAAGCATATTTCTTCATTTGCGGTTGACAATGTTTCAGTATTTACTCATGTGTTGCTGATAGCATTTTGCTTCAGTAGCTCAATGCTCAATATTTTGTTATATTCTTCATTACAGCAGCTAATTAGCCACTTTTAAACCTTACATTTAAACCTACGCAAGTTTACTCAAGTACTGATAGCTCTTTCCTTCTTTTAGTGACTGTTTTAGCGCTAATCCCACAGTTGTTTTCACACTATTCAATTCTGCTACATATGCTAAACATGTAATAACTGTGGTTTATTTGCCAGGTTAGAGGCGAAGCTCCGCACCAGGGTTAATGTTAGCTGCTGTAACTTAGCCCCCAGTAGTCGGTGCGGGCTGACCTAATGTAGCTGCCATCCAATGGCAGCAGCCAGAATGCCAGGGAGGCTGGGGAACTGTTTGTAAGAAGCATTGCCCATCAGGTGTAAGATCCATGGAAAAGAGATGGCCAACTGGTTTGTAATGAATGAACAGTAGGGCGCAGATTCTCGATATTTTTTTTTTTATAACATCTTAGTCTGATAGTGTATTAGTTAAAATCACTTTAAAGCCCCATTGTGTAACATTTGTAGTTGTTCATTATCAAAATCTGTATTGCCCTTCACAAACTTGTCCTTTTTTATGAATATTGACCACCACCATCAATTCTAAGTATTCCTATTGGCTTCAAATTTTACATTTGCGCTTACATGAACTGGGGTAGACGCTCCATAGCCATGCGCCATCTTGAAATACAGTAGCCCGTAAGGGACAAACAGGCTATACTGCTCCGCATTTCACGCTTTTCACTCAGTGGCACTGTCTGTGACGTATGCCAGGGAGGGAGGGGGGAGAAGATTACTTGCGACTCACTGCCGGCAGATTTGATAGCCTGTTGCGTCTATTATCGAGGACATGTAACTGAATCGCCGAGGAAATTAAAATGACGTGACAGGCAAAGCAACGCAACCAAAGTTAATATTGTTGTGGCTTTTCCAAGATGGAAAGAGCTGATGAGGAGCAAGGATTTTAAAAGGTACGCCAAAGTTGCCTGCTTTCTTCTCAACAGGTAATTCTGCCTATTTGTGTAAATTAGAAGTTTTATAGTGTCTACTTGCTTGGCTAACTATAGCATGGTTGTGTATAACGCTAGAACGACGTCTAGGATACTTTTCCTCGCGTCAATAATGAAAAAGGATTGTCTACCTTGTAACATA
Source organism: Gymnocephalus cernua (assembly GCA_023631565.1). Lineage (NCBI taxonomy): Eukaryota > Metazoa > Chordata > Actinopteri > Perciformes > Percidae > Gymnocephalus > Gymnocephalus cernua. Next base: position 26,064,396 of record CM042425.1, read on the forward strand.
AACGTAATCATATGTACCGTGATTTCCCTGGCAGACAACTCACGTCATGAAGTTGTAACACAGACTAGCTACAGCTAGAACAGCTGCGTGTAAACGATGGAGATAGTAAGAGATCATTTCAGTTTCATTGACATTGTTCATACTGCTCAGAGAAATATATTAAAACCACAAACCTCCGTTGCTTTTCTCCTACGCTGTAAACATCGCCTTACACTATTAATCTGGTACAATATACAGCATAACGATAGCACTGATACTTTACTAACATTAGCTTGCATATGTTTGGGAACCTGATAGCTGATGTTAGCAATGAAATGGTACCAAAATAACCTAAAACTATTATTACACTGGAAGGGACACTCACGGAGGGTTGTCGCTAATTTCGGGTTCGGCCACCGTAGGAGTTATAACGCACTCGGAATGGGGGGGCTAGAAAGTAATATTCAGTTGGTTGTCATATACAATTTCACCGCTAGATGGGAGAAATTCTTACACACTGGGGCTTTAATATCGGTGTACGAAAAATCAATCGCCGATCATCCCTGCAATCATCGATATACGATCTGATCACCAATCGGCACAAGCCCAATGACAATTTGTAGTCCTGTTGAGCAGGTCAAACAACAGGGAGGGTTCTACGAAAATATCATGAATGTAATGATATGAACAATGGAAATTAGAAATAAAGCCATCTCTAATATTAGCCTGTCTGCTAATGGACCATTTACATAGTACCAAGTCAGATAAGCTAGAAGACACTCACAGCTGCTTGCCAGGGTTCAGAGAGCCTGCGTCTATTTCCCGATCAATGTCGGTGCGCAGGTCCTCCAGGGCCCCATCGTCTCCAAAAGCGCCCCACTCTGTATTAACACACATCCGCCCCTCGTCACCGTCCAGCAGCTCAAGGTTCCTCATTTGTTCCATGTAGCAGGCATTGGTCCCCGTTCCTTGAGGGATTCATTTAGTTAATTTCTATGCACACCATATTAATCTCAAAAGGGGGATAACATACGGTGTGGTATGTATTAAGCTTCACCGATCCTTACTATTTGCTATATACATTCACAGTTGGACTGGACTCACCCACAATGAGGCCAATTTCACAGTGATGATCATCGTAGCCACAGGTCATCATGGTTCCTACTGTGTCATTGATCACAGCCAGAATGTCAACATCAAAGTCCTGCAATGACATTTCATTTAATTGTATACATTAAAACCAGCACAGACAAGTTGTATAGGTGTGGATTGGGGTTAAAATATTGAGTTAATATACAATATTTTCCCAATATTTAAAATGATTTATATATACTTATATACTTACTATAAACGTATAAGTGTCTTTGAGTACCATGAAAAGTGCTCTATAAATAAAATGTATTATTATTATTATTATTATTATTATTATTATTATTATTATAATAATAATAATTATTATTATTATATATAATTAGTATATATAATTATTATTATTATTATTATTATTATTATTATTATTATAAGTATTAAACTATATTTTGGGCTCCATTTGCTCTTATTTCATATTTCAGTTTGCAGTGTTCATAGGTGGCTAGAATATAGTTTTTTAGCTTATGTTTTTACACTGCTTTGCATTTACTTCATAGACTTACAGTGCTTTGCGAAAGTATTCGGCCCCCTTGAACTTTTCGACCTTTAGCCACATTTCAGGCTTCAAACATAAATATATAAAACTGTAATTTTTTGTGAAGAATCAACACCAAGTGGGACACAATCATGAAGTGGAACGAAATGTATTGGATATTTCAAACCTTTTTAACAAATAAAAAACTGAAAAATTGGGCGTGCAAAATTATTCAGCCCCTTTACTTTCAGTGCAGCAAACTCTCTCCAGAAGTTCAGTGAGGATCTCTGAATGATCCAATGTTGACCTAAATGACTAATGATGATAAATAGAATCCACCTGTGTGTAATCAAGTCTCTGTATAAATGCACCTGCTCTGTGATAGTCTCAGAGGTCCGTTTAAAGCGCAGAGAGCATCATGAAGAACAAGGAACACACCAGGCAGGTCCGAGATACTGTTGTGGAGAAGTTTAAAGCCGGATTTGGATACAAAAAGATTTCCCAAGCTTTAAACATCCCAAGGAGCACTGTGCAAGCGATAATATTGAAATGGAAGGAGTATCAGACCACTGCAAATCTACGAAGACCCGGCCGTCCCTCTAAACTTTCAGCTCATACAAGGAGAAGACTGATCAGAGATGCATCCAAGAGGCCCATGATCACTCTGGATGAACTGCAGAGATCTACAGCTCAGGTGGGAGACTCTGTCCATAGGACAACAATCAGTCGTATGCTGCACAAATCTGGCCTTTATGGAAGAGTGGCAAAAAGAAAGCCATTTCTTAAAGATATCCATAAAAAGTGTTGTTTAAAGTTTGCCACAAGCCACCTGGGAGACACACCAAACATGTGGAAGAAGGTGCTCTGGTCAGATGAAACCAAAATCTAACTTTTTGGCAACAATGCAAAACGTTATGTTTGGCGTAAAAGCAACACAGCTCATCACCCTGAACGCACCGTCCCCACTGTCAAACATGGTGGTGGCAGCATCATGGTTTGGGCCTGCTTTTCTTCAGCAGGGACAGGGCAGATGGTTAAAATTGATGGGAAGATGGATGGAGCCAAATACAGGACCATTCTGGAAGAAAACCTGATGGAGTCTGCAAAAGACCTGAGACTGGGACGGAGATTTGTCTTCCAACAAGACAATGATCCAAAACATAAAGCAAACTCTACACTGGAATGGTTCACAAATAAACATATCCAGGTGTTAGAATGGCCAAGTCAAAGTCCAGACCTGAATCCAATCGAGAATCTGTGGAAAGAACTGAAAACTGCTGTTCACAAACGCTCTCCATCCAACCTCACTGAGCTCGAGCTGTTTTGCAAGGAGGAATGGGCAAAAATTTCAGTCTCTCGATGTGCAAAACTGATAGAGACATACCCCAAGCGACTTACAGCTGTAATTGCAGCAAAAGGTGGCGTAACAAAGTATTAACTTAAGGGGGCTGAATAATTTGGCACGACCAATTTTTCAGTTTTTTTATTTGTTAAAAAGGTTTGAAATATCCAATAAATTTCGTTCCACTTCATGATTGTGTCCCACTTGTTGTTGATTCTTAAATAAATTACAGTTTTATATCTTTGTTTGAAGCCTGAAATGTGGCAAAAGGTCGAAAAGTTCAAGGGGGCCGAATACTTTCGCAAGACACTGTAACAAAAAAGGATTTCTAGGTCTTTGTAAGTTTGCACGTCTGGAAATGAATGGCAATGGTTTACATAATATACCATGAAACTAGAAGTTGTACACTTACCCCTCGTTTTTTGATAGATTTTCTCAGAAGGCTGACCACATCCTTTCCCTCTACTCCATTTGACTTGAAGGCTTTAGTCCAAGACACCAGAACAGCCTGCAAATAGGAAAATAAAGACAAAGAGCCGAACCAAGATTATCTGCCCATTTCTTTTTAGCCTTGTCATATGGTATCATTAAAATCAAACTGTCCAGAGTAGCTACACAGACCTCACCAAGTACCAAACTAATTGGGTGACCTGCCATTAATGGACAAAAGTTAGAAGTTGACCCTTCTCTGATAAAAACTCACCACATTTAAAAGAGCAAATTGATGCAAAATGGCTAATTGCTATGCAAATCCAAAAAACATAATAAAAAGCAACAAATATTTGATGCTATGTATCACTAGAAAACATACTGTGATATAATGCTGTATCAACTATTTGTTTGGTTTAATATAATTCATACTATAAGGCAGGGTTCGGCAACCTATGACACGGGTGCCAGCGTGGGCACGCTAAGCCATTTTCAGTGGCACTAGCAAATACTAAACTACAATATTGTCATATGTCACTACTTTGTTAAAATATAACAGTGTGGTCCCATAATTACAAGTTGCTAAATGAGGTAAGCGATGCATTTAGATTAAACCAGTGTTATGAATTAATGTTGACATCATATGTTGAATCTGCACTAAAAGACACACGGCGAGGCGGTAACCAGTAACCATCTGGAAAAGAGAAGACCACAGCAATTTGCAGGCGACACGGAAAGCAAATCTAGCAAGCCTTTCAGTACAATGGATGTGTATGGAGGTTCATTGCCAGAGGAGACCGAGCCATATGTGCATTTTGCTGTGAAAATGTGTTGTTTCAAACATCAGTGGTAAAGCATGACTTTGAAACTAGGCATGAGGAAATCTCAGTATTAGATCCAACTCTACCTTCACAAACACACGTTCTCCCAGCTCATCCCTTCAGTGATAATGTAACTGTGACATACTGTTCTGTAGGCCTATACCCAATAGTTCGAAGCTTCCTTCATAACTTTGACATTAGGTTACACAAATATTATTAGTATTTTACTATTTGTCATTTTATGCCCTTATTGGATTAGTCTGCTGCCTATATGTATTTATGTTGACAAAACTTATTATAGTTATATTTATTAAAGAAAGTTTATTTAAAAAAAAACTCATTTAATCTGATGAATCACTTTATTCAAAGTAAGGATTTTGTTCAAGATTTTTTATTTTTTATTTTTTTAGAGTGATGACATCATAAATGATGATGACAGACATTCAAAGCTTCATTTGAAAACCTCTATAGAAGCTTTAAATGTCAAATAAATTACATAGCAATTACTGGTATGTAGCTATAGGTATGCTCCTATTGCTAGCTGGTGCACTGGTGATCGTTTCACAATTTTGCATTACATTTTATAAAAATACTAATAAGGAGTATTCATGATTCAATGATTTACAATAAAACCAATGAGTCTCTAGTTGATTTGATGGATTAAACCACCCGTTACGGCGCCTCTATTGTTTTGGACATAGCTAAAAGAAAGCTACACCAAAACTCACTGCATGCTATACTGACAAACTTCACTTCAGTGTTTGTTTGTAAAAAAAGGATGACCAAGTTTTTACTCATGGTTAGAATATTACTTAAAGTAGATAAAATCACTCACCTCATCCAACTTGGTCTGCTGACAGGGAAAAGAGAAGGTGAAACCCAGAGGAAGCTTTTTATCCTTTATACCCAACTTTTCCAGGAAGTTAGCCAGACAATCAGCTATGTGGTCAAATAACTACAGGAGAAAGAAAATGTTGCCATGTCAAGGCATGTGACAAAGATGGTCCGATTTACATTCGATTTACATGGTGTGGAAAAATAACTTCTAGCGCCACATAGTAGACAGAGGAAGTGTAAAAAAAATTGCAATACGTAATTTCCTGTGCCACACACTTCACCCAGGAAATAATTTCTAACTCGTGCACACAGGGTCAGATGGTTAGGAAATCCACAGCTCCATCAACAGGCATCCCACCAGTAACCCCGATATGCCCAAAGGCCCGTTCATTTCTGCTCGCAGCTTTAATTTAATGCACCGCAGCTGAGTGCACTGACAGCACAGGTGACAGGCTGTGCACATTACATATCAACTGTGTGTAATGTGTAATGCCTCGTACCTCAGATCCGCAGCCTCTCACGAGGTGTTCAGGAATGGCATATATTTGATCTTCCATCTCCACTGCTTGCTTGCCATTAGCCATAACTTTGACCAGGAGCACTCGGAAGTTGGATCCACCCAGATCGAGTGCCAGGAATTCACCTTGTTCTTAGAACGAAAAAATAAATAAATCACATACATCTCTCTCACGCACGCATGCACACAAAGTGTGTACTATTATGTGCATGATAGTAGAGCACAACAAAAAACGTTCATCCATTAACAGGCGCCACGAGTTGTCAAAAGCTGGCCTCCACACTGACACTATGTCAAATGAAAACCTGTTTTACCTGTTTTTCAGCTTTTCTGAGTAGCTTATCACTGCTACTCTGATCCTCTGTCAGTGCGATTCTCATCCTTGACGTGAAAAAGCTGCCTGAGTAAAGCTGTAAACCAGGGGTTTGTTGTTGTCATTCTTGTTCTTGTTGTATGTGCGGAAAGTTTGACTTTGCACACACACGTCCTCACAAAAGCCGATGTCACAGAGTCAACCTTTGGTTATACCCGCATGAGCCTCCATAGATGGCGTGCAAAGCTACGAGCATGCGCGAGCTATGATCAGGCCCGGAGACGTTTATGCTCAACGCATTGTTCGCTGCAGTATTCTCCGAAACACCAGAGGGCGTACAGACAAAATACTCTGTGAATAAGATGTAGTAAAGAAGAAGAGAGCGGAAGTGAAGGAAAGCAGGCTGTCTGGTAACAGTAGTAAACACATCCATGATAAACACTGACGTACCGGCAAACATTATGTTTATTTACTCTAATCATTAACGTGACTGTCGTTTATCTCCAAATCAAAACTACTGTCTTCTTTTAAAACTGTTATAGTGCTCATATTATGCTCATTTTCAGGTTCATAATTGTATTTAGAGGTTATATCGGAATAGGTTTACATGGTTTAATTTTCAAAAAACATCATATTTTAGTTGTACTGCACATTGCTGCAGCTCCTCTTTTCACCCTGTGTGTTGAGCTCTCTGTTTTAGCTACAGAGTGAGGCATCTCACTTGTTGGGAGTCGCACATGCTCAGTAGCTAGGTAAGGACTACTAACCAGTCAGAAGCAGAGTATGAGGGCGTGCCACGCTAGCAGCTAGGCGAGCATTATAACGTTCGTCTCAGAAGTAAAGGCTGGACTACAACAGAGCTGTTTGGAGCAGTTGGTGAACAGTGTTTTCTGGTGGAGATGGTAAGTCCCTTTGGGGTGGACTTTGGGCTTTTTCACTTTGTAAACCTATAACATGCACATAAAAGATATATAACACAATAAAGGAAAGGGAAAAAGCCAAAAAGCATAATATGAACACTTTAAGAACACTCTTTTCATGAAGCAGTGTTGTTAGCTTTGACAAAACGATCTCTCATGTTCTTCCACTATCCAGCAAAATGTTTTTTTCTTTTCCCAGTGTGGTGTCTCTCTCTGACCACATATTTAAGGCTGTTTGACTCTCTGTGGTCTGTACATGAGAAATCATACAGAGGCGTACCTTAATATGGTTAGGAGTGGTCCAGTTGCGTTTTTATCCATGGTGGGTCACTTAATGTGCCGTCTGTATTTTGTCAATTCAATGCTGAGGTTTGCCCTGTGAAAGTCCCCTAGAACAGGGGTCTTCAACCTTTTTCAGCCCAGGGACCCCTTAGCCAATAGTGAAATAGAACAGGGACCCCCCCAGATAAAAAAAGGTGTTACGTTTTAAGCCTGCAACACTAACATATTTCTCACCTCTTTTAACCTATTTTGTAATCAATTATGTTTCTGAAATGATTTTTGTTGATTATAATTATTATTATTGATGAGGTTTACATTTTGGGTTATTTTAGCTTCAGGATGACACATAGGCCTACCTTATTGAGAAGACTGGCCCTGGTGGGTAGCACACAGCTTGTCTATTCTGGGGGAGATGGAGGTTGTCAGGCAGAGCATCATGTCATCCTCAGGCTGCAATCTGGACCGGTATTTGCTCTTCAGGTAGGTAAGGGAGGAAAACCCACTTTCACAAAGATAGGTTGTTGCAAAAGGCAAAAGGCTCAGCATTGCTTTTGCAGTGAGCTGGGGGAAGTCTTTCTGGCAATAAATCCAGAACTGAATAAGAGGCCTTGACTCATACACATTCTTGTGTGAACTGTCTGTGGACAGCTCTATCAGCTGATCTTCCTCAGAGGCTGTCAAGTTTGAGCTGTCATATGCATTTTCTTTGAATGGAAACTGTATCCATGTCTTGTCCCTTCTCCAGGACTCCGCCTCAGAAAAGTACTTCTGAAATTGGCTTTCGAGAGCCTCCAAGTGCCCATTAATTGCATGTTTCACATCAGGCGAAAGCACTGCAGAATCAGCCAACTCCTCCACTGATGAAAGCATAGAAAAGTTACCTTCCCTGATTCGCTCTCTCCATCTGGTTGTTTTCTTGAGAAAGCTTTCCATCTTGTCATACAGCTGACTGGCATGTGTATTACGGCCCTGCATGGAACTGTTCATTTTGTTCAACTCTGAGAAAATATCTACAAGATATGCCAGTTTAGTGAGCCAGACATTGTCATTAAAATGCGCAGCCAGCTCCACGCGGTTTTGACCAGCTAGAAACTCATGGATAGCTATGCGTAACTCAAAGACACGTGCCGTACATACTGATCCACGAGAAAGCCATCTGACCTCGGAATGGTACAGGAGCGCGTTGTGACCCTCTGCCGTCGCATCGCAGAGCGCAGCAAAGAGGCGCGTTTGCAGGGCACTCTTCACAACAGTGTCCATAATGTCGGCAAAGTCAGCGCTCATTTCTCTGGCAGCGAGAGATTCTCTGTGCAACGTGCAGTGAATCCACGTAACTTTTGGGGCAACTTTTTTGATAAGCGCCATCAGTCCACTTTTCTGACCAGTCATAGCGCGCGCACCGTCAGTACACACCGCAACACACCTTGCCCAGCTTATCTCATTTGCTCTGAAAAAGTTATCAATCACTTTGAAAATTTCAGAGCTTGTTGTGCGTTCAGGAAGCTACAAAACAAAAACTCCTCATACGTTTCGTTTTGGTCAACAAAACGCACAAATCCCAAGAGCTGTGCATCTTTGGACACGTCCACAGACTCATCCAACTGCAACGAAAAGGCTTCCGCCAATATCAGCTTCTTAATTAACTGCTCCCTCACATCAGATGCCATTTCGGAAACTCGCCGAGCAATCGTTGTGTCTGACAATGGGATAGTCATCAGTTTATTTGCATATTCATCATTCCCAAACATGGTCTTGCACATATCAGTGGCCGTGGGCAATATCAAATCTTCCGCAATTGTATATGGTTTTTTTACATTTAGCGATGCGAAGTGCAACTTGATAAGAGTCTTTCAAAGCAAGCTCTCCAACTTTCGCTGAATTCCTCATCATTGTCTGTTGGCCTTGGAGAGACTGCAGACGAGCCTGAAAGTATTCCAGCGGCTTATCTTTCAGGTGTCCATGATTAGTCTCCAAGTGTCGTTGCAGCTTTGATGGCTTCATGCTTTCATTTGAGAGTGTTGCTGCACAAATAACACACATCCGCGTTTCAATTCCTTCGCTTTCGTTGAAGGTAAATCCAAACTTTATGTAGGTTTCTGAATATTTTCGGGACTTCTCTCTCTTACGTTTACCTTCTCCTGCTGGGGCAAGTGCCTGTGGAGCAGGTGGAGCCATGACAGCGGTGACACTCCTATCACCTGGGGCCTCGGACGAGGTGGATGGAGTAACATTAGCGTTTGGGTTGAGTGCTCGGGGCCTTATTGTTACAAAGCGATCCATTATTTTAACAACCTAACTTAGTAGTGGAGTCTATTATTTGCTTTCCAGCTTTTTGTTTATTGGCGGCTAACATTAGCATCTTCTTCTTGTTTTTGAATGGCTTTATCCTAATTGCTCATGGTATCATGGGAATCATTTTTTTAAAAGTAGGTTAGCTTATTATTGCCTAATGCTTAAAGTATTGTCAATATTTGTCTCCCTCACCAAAAAAAACCAACACAAAAATTATTTTGATGACAATTTTAAATCAATTAATAATTTTGAGGGACCCCCTGCAGTAGCACCACGGACCCCCTAGGGGTCGCGGACCCCCGGTTGAAGATCACTGCCCTAGAACAATGACCAGGGAGTCTGCATGTCTGTGCTCCCTGGAGGTTATCTGGTCACCCACAGGGGTTAAAGCAAGAAACCATTTGTGAGCCTGTAACGCTGCCCTGGAGGAAATGTGTACAATGTATTGAATTAAGTATTATATAAATGTAAAACTTCTCTATGCCTGAATTCAGGCATGGTGCCTGAGAACTTTAAGCCCTGCACCCAGGTGTGGTAGTGCCTCGCTAACACAGGCCTGAGGTCTGATGAAACCATGGACCAGAATAAACGAGGAAAACTCCTAGTTCACAACCTGGTTTACAAAACTCCCCGGTCTACAGTTTGAAAATTGTCTCCAAGTGAGGAGTGAATGTTTTCCTTGAGACTGACATCTGCATCACGCCCAAGATTAACCCTTTAACTTTATTTGGCTTATAATATAATGTTGTAGTTTTGCAGTGGTGCGTTTGAGCTACTGGAGGAGACCTGAGTCTCTGTGAATGTGGGTTGACCATGTGTTCAGTGGACCCCTTTTATATATGCATTTCCTATTTGAAAAGGGGTGTTACCTGTTCCGTCAGGAGTGGAGCGTACAAACGTGGGCAACATCTTGACAGCAGCTGTGGGGTTGGTGTCTCTGCACAGGCCTTTGTCCATCTCTCGTCGAAATCTTATTGACAAATCCATCAAAGTCTTATCTGACAGCTGAAAATGGTGCAGGTATTTGTCCACCTAAGCCATTGTAGAGAGGAGAAACCGTTAAATAATGCAAGCTAAGAAGTCATATAAAGCATTACAACAGTGAGTACATAACATAATATAGTGATTGTATTGTCATTAAATAAACTACATTAGAATTAAACAGCTCTGCAGTGACAAAATATAACCTGCATCACAGCTTTCTTTAGAAGGGTTCCTTTATTTTGCAACCATGTTTCATATAGGCTACTGTCTGTAGCCAATAACAGTCCAGTAGCAAAAGTAGCATGTGAAAACCCATGTTGCACCTAAAATATATGCAAAACAACCTTTTATGTTAGCTGAAAAGCAGTTCTGCTTGTATTGCCGGATGAAACATTTGGATAGAATGAAACATTTAAACTGCTGGCAGCTGTCTTTAGTGCTGCTCTGTAGTTAATTTGTTAAAAACGCTGAATCACAGCTGCACAGTTTTCTGATTCTCTCATTTTTGCAGAAACTCTATCAGAACTGGATTCCACTGTTAGTGCAATCACACTTTTAATATTTAATATTAAGTCTTATCTGCAAACCACTAAAATTAGTTACAAAAGGTGCTTTACAAAACGGTGTACTTAAAGATATGGACATTTACAGAAATTCAGGATTTGTTAAATAAATAAATTGTATACACCAAAGAATGGATTTAAAACAATGTTTAAAAATGTATCAGTTTTCTTTCTATGTCACCTTGGCCCTATGGTCTGACCATGTATCTAGGCAAAACATTAAACAAATACCTTGTATACTAAAGAACAGAAGGTTCTGGGTCACGGGCACAAACTGTCCGTACTATACTACAATCTGAAACTAAAGATAGTGAGGATAGCAGATTTTGACAAAATAAGGTGTGAAGGCTTTTCTGGATGAGACCATTGAAAGCAGACTTTCCCATCTGATGTTAAGACGTTCAAAAAAAAAAAAAAAAAAAGGCCCAGTCTACTATTGATATGTTTTGTGTGAAAACAGCAAGTAAGTTATGGCTAGTGGGTGGTGATGGTGCAGTGGTTAGAACACGTGCCTTTGGTGTGGGAGACCTGGGTTCGATTCCCACCATGATCCATCAACCAATGTGTCCCTGAGCAAGACACTTAACTCCTAGTTGCTCTAGAGACGTGCGACCTCTGATATATATAGCAATTTGTAAGTAGCTTTGGATAAAAGCGTCAGCTAAATGACATGTAATGGGTAAGGAGCGAGAGGAAAGAAAATTAAAGTTTGGCCTGGCATTAACCAAAGAAACAGGAAGAAATGCAATGTTTTGTTTCAGGTGACACTCTTTTACTTTTGTGCAAACAAAGGTCAGCATTCTATCTATACTATACTACCTCGTTTTAGACTTCCAAAATTCCTTCCATTCAACCATTATTCAAAAATTAACCAGTAACTGTACTATTTTAAAATGCTATGATTTCTATCAGTGACTGCACAAGAAGATATTGTACTGAATAAGAAATCAAACAATAGATCATTTAATGAGAATTATAACACAATATACTAGCAGGAGTTAAGCTGTTTGCCAACGCATTTTTATTACAGTAGAATTAGTCATAATAGCAAAGGAGAGGCACTGGTGTTTGTTAACATAGAAATGGTTTCATTTTATTAAACTGTCCCAGTAAGCCGTGGCAGCGAGCCAGCATGCACAATACCAAACATCTATTTTTAGTTCAGACATCAGCACTTTGATTATTGATGTGCTTTTCCTACTGTGAATTGTAAACATGTCTGGTGTGAAAAATAATAGCCTAATAATAAAAATAATAAATAACTTTATTAATATAGCACCTTTAAAAAAGGTGCTCTAAGCGATGTTGGGTGACGGCATTTCTTGTTGACGTTCGAAGTGTTGCCAAACAAAACGAGACTAGCTCGCCCCTCCCTCCTCCTCATCCCGTCCCCTCTCCCTCCCTTCCGTGCTTCCGCGCACTAACCCCACCAACCCCCACCCCCAAATCCTTCTTGTCGCTTATTGGCTGGAACGCTGGAACACTGTTTGTTATGTTTCGTGGTGCAGGTTGGCACAGTTAGTTTTTGTTGGCGTTTGTGGAACAGAGACCGCGTTTTTTTTTTTTTTTACAGTGTGTTCAGGGGACAGGCAGCTAGCGGATAGTGAGACGTTTGCTGCATGTGACAAAAAATGTTGTAGCCTAAAAAACGCATGGCATCGCTTAGAGCACTGTTAAGAACACAGTTTACAAAGTACTTTGACTGACAAAGCAAGGCAAAGGCAGGATATCCAGGGGTCAATATAACAACAGAGAGCTGAACAGTGGGGCCAAACAACAGCAAGACAAGACAGAAGAAGCAAAACATAGTAGACCGAAGGCAAAATAAATAACAAACATGACAAATAAAAATATGCAAATAAAAAAAGGGTAAAATCAATAAGTAAAATAAATAAATAAAATAAAGGGCATTAAAAAAAAGACATCACATGAAAGCAAGTGCCCTGATGACTAAGAACCCTAGCTGCTGCTTTCTGAACTAGTTGAAGGCGAGAGAGTGACTTTTGGTTGATGACAGAAAGGAGGGAGTTACAGGGAGTCTCAATTAGACTAATGGCGTGGGGGATGAATAATATTATTTCCTTAAATTTAAGTTTTCAAAGATGTAGCTATAGCTAGAAAAAATATAAATGCAGTGAATACACACTATACTGCAACGTTACAGTTATATAGCTAGCTATGTACAGTACTTTACACATAGCTCATTATTGTGTCAGTTCACACAGTGCTGTCCCATTCCTTATGGAATTTTCGGCATGGCACATCTTGTCTGAGCTCACAGGTGATGTTAATTACGGTCGGTTAGGGCGGATATTTAGACAGAGCGAGAAGGAAACCTAATTGTGTTGATAAGGTTACATGCTAGGAGTTGGGCTACCAGCTGGACCCGTTTTCACGTTCATACAGTAGGGAAAGACATACAAATGTGCCGTCCTGATAGACCAAACGTCCACAAAACAAACCCAGTCGAGTGTTTTACACCAGTACTCACTTTATGCGCTTGGTCATCATGAAGTTCGGTACAGTAATTAGCCAGCAGACTCGAGGCTAACATCTTTAGTTAGTGATGTGTGGCGACTTTATTTCCTGCTCGTCCTTCTGCTTTACACTTGCACACAGTCGATCTACAAAGACAGCTTTTTTTTTTAAATAATAAACACAAAAACAATAGTATTTTCACCCGCCGCTCGGTTTCTTGTCGCAAAAATTCGGGAATTTAAACTGTAGTTAAAAACGCAGTCGTAACGTTAATAAGAAACTTCCAGCTTCCTGAAGTTTGTAGTAGTTCCTCGACGTCATTCCGAATCGACGTCGCTGATTGGCTGCGGAGAAGGCGCGGCAAGATCTTCCTGCCAAAATCATGGATGTATTTTAAGACTGTAATATTGTCCATGAAAGTACAGCGGGGTGGACAAAAAGGGTCTACCTTACAATAATAGCGTTGCAACAAATGCCACCTCTGTATATCATTTAGTGTTCGGTTTGTGTTACTAATGTTTCAATGTTGATTTAACTTATTTTACTCTCTACTAGGCCTACAGTCAGCTGCAGCTTCAAGTTACTTTGCCGATTATGACTTTTCTATAAATATTGTAGGCTACTTGAGTATTGTATACTATACTACTAAAATTGTGTACTTGTATTTACTATTTTTTTTAATGCAGGACTTCTAGTTGTGATATACTGTGTTAGTTTTTAAAATATTTGAATACTGGTTTGCAACATATTTTATGTGTTTCTATTAAAGTATTTCACTCATTGATACTGTATGTTTTAATAACTTGGTGCCACTTGATGCTAGAGAATGAGACATGGCAGGAGGAAGGGATGATATATAGCCTACACATAGGCCTACTGTAAAAGCCTTTGAGCTACTGTACATGTCTCAGAAGCTGAAGACCTGTGTGATTGATCTTGTTTTTACATTGCTTGTAATGGTTTCATTATAAAGAAGATCCCAAGTTTGAGATTAGTGTAATCAGAATTATTGTACAGAAGAGACAGCATTTCCAAAACTAAACCACTGATAGAAAATAGATATATGCTATGCTAGATATACACATTTCTCTGTATGTATCTGTTTTTGCAGTATACGTTTGGTCAGTCTCGGTGCCTTATGGCCTGACATGTCCCCTTGATATATGAAATTATATTTCACAAACATGGTCATTTCTTTTCTTTTTTCCACTATTTGTTCATGTAAGGTGTCCTTGAGTATAAATGGGCCAAAAATGATGTAAAAAAAGATGTATTATTATTATTATTATTATTAAGCAGAATAATGAGCAGCATAATATACCTATAGTGCTGGCTTATCAGAAAGCTCCCAAGAGTCATTCAGGTATGCACAGACAAACCACCTATTTTAATACCAGGACTTTAGTTAACACATATTTTTTGTTAACTGAAACAAATGTATTATTCAAAAGGTTCCTCATCTTTGCTGCAGTTTAAATGTCTAGTTACAAATTATAGGTTTACGTACAAACCCAACACTTTTCTAAACGAGACCCAAAGCTGTGAGAGCTGTATGCATACTGTTCTGCTGAGGCCAATTCAGCTAATCATTGCTCCATTCACAAAGAATCCCCAGGGTTTCACTGCTCACTCAATCACTTTAAATCAACACAATTTCAATGGCCCAATCGTCACAATCAACGTTTTTTTAGGCTAAGGACCCCTTAGCTGAAAGAGAGACGGAGCAGAAACCCCCTACTAATATTGTATTAAATTTAGTTGCATATTAAACTGGGCCTACAATAACGTGTGTAGCCTAAGGCCTTTACACATAGCTTTTATGGTGCATACAATACTGTCACAAACCGGGCCGCATGGCCATGACAAAAAAGGGCGATGCACACAATAAAGCCAATTAACAAATAATGTATTAGTTGAAATGAAAATAAACAAAGCAAAAATAAACTGAAACTATCGGTGGGATGAGTGATCAGTGAGTTCAGTGAGATGAGTGGGTGCATGAGTGAAAGAATGTACAGTATGTGTAGTGTTGTATGGTGCAGCAAAACAAACCACAGCAACCAATGCCAGGGTAATGATGTGTCAGCAAGAAGAGAGGGCCCAACTGAATCCAAGAGGCTTGTTTTGACATATTCATATACAACCCCAAATCAGAAAAAGTTGGGACAGTATGGAAAACTCAAATAAAAAAAGAAAGTAGTGATTTCTAAATGATTCTAAATTCATTGTAGACAATACAACAGCACATAATTTAATGTGTTCCTCATGATTTTTATTGTTGTTTTTTTTTTTTCAAAAAAAACTAAATTCCTATTTTGGTTCTTGCAACACATTTCAAAAAAGTTGGAACAGTAAAGCATTTACCACTTTGTAATGTTGCCATTCCTTTTCACAACACGACGTAAAGACGTTTAGGGACTGAAGACACCAAGTGAAGTGTTTTAGGTGTAATTTTGTTCCATTCTTGCTGCAAACAAGTCTTCAGGTGGGCAACAGTACGGGGTCTTCGTTGTCGCATTTTGCGCTTCAAAATGTGCCACACATTCTCTATTGGAGACAGGTTGGGACTGCAGGCAGGTCAGTCAAGTACCCGTATCCTCTTCCTCCGCAGCCAGGACTTTGTAATTGGTGCAGAATGTGGTTTTGCATTATCTTGTTGAAATATGCATGGTAGTCCCTGGAAAAGATGTCTTCTTGAAGGCAGCATATTGTGCTCCAAAATCTCTATGTACTTTTCAGCATTAATGGTGCCATCACAGAAGTGCAAGTTACCTTTGCCAAGGGCACTGACACAACCCCATACCATGACAGACCCTGGCTTTTGGACTTGTTGCTGGTAACAGTCTGGATGATCCTTTTCTTCTTTGGTCCGGAGCACACGGCGTCCATTTCTCCCAAAACATACCTGAAATACTGATTCATCTGACCACAGTACACGTTTCCACTGTGTGATGGTCCATCCCAGATGCCTTCGAGCCCAGAGAAGTCAACGGCGCTTCTGGACACTGTTAACATAGGGCTTCCTTTTGGCACAGTACAGTTTAACTGGCATTTGTGGCTGTGACTACGTATTGTGGTACTTGACAAAGGTTTGCCAAAGTAGTCCTGAGCCCATGTGGTGATATCGCTTATAGATGAATGACGATTCTTGATGCAGTGCCGCCTGAGGGCTCGGAGATCACGGTTGTTCAGCTTAGGCTTGCGCCCTTTTCGTTTACGGACTGAAATTCCTCCACATTCCTTGAATCTTTTAATTATGTTATGCACTGTTGAAGGTGAAATAAGCAAATGTCTTCCTATCTTTCTTTGAGGAACATTGTTTTTAAACATTTCAATAATTTTCTCATGTATTTGTTGACAAAGTGGCGATCCTCGGCCCATCTTTGCTCCTAAAGGACTAGACCTTTCTTGGATGCTGCTTTTGTACCAAATCATAATTACAATCACCTGTTGACATCACCTGTTTCAAATCACATCATTATTTAACCAATTTACCTGATTACTAGCCCTAAATTGCTCTTGTCCCAACCTTTTTTGGAATGTGTTGCAGGTCTGAATGACAGGAAAGGATGTATATTTACAAATGAAAGTAAGTTGACCGGACAAAACATGAAATATTTTGTGTTCACATTGTCTGCAATGAAATACAAGTCAAAGTACATTTATAAATCACTTCTTTCTTTTTTTATTTGTGTTTTTCATACTGTCCCAACTTTTTCTGATTTGGGGTTGTATCTATACATCATGTTTTAATGTCAAACACATGTGGCACAGTGAATCCTTAAGCTTAAAGGTCCTACATGCTGCTTTTTGGATGCTTTTATATAGGCCTCAGTGGTCCCCTAATACTGTATCTGAAGTCTCTTTCCTGAAATTCAGCCTTGGTGCAGAATTACAGCCACTAGAGCCAGTCCCACAACGAGCTTTCCTTAGAATGTGCCATTTCTGTGTCTGTAGCTTTAAATGCTATTGAGGAGGAGAGGGGGGGGGGGGCTAAGGTGGAGGGTGGGGGTGTGGCCTTGACCAACTGCCATGCTTCGCTCGTTTGCAAGCCATGTCTGTCTCTTTCTCATGGGCGGGCCAAATTCTCTTCGCGGGCAAAACAGAGAAAGGGGAGGTAACCTTAGACGTCATATAGAGAAGATTCCAGATTGGCCCATCTGAGCTTTTATTTTCTCAAAGGCAGAGCAGGATACCAAAGAATTTCTAATATAGGAAGAAGTTCCACTCCCTCGTTACTTCCGGGTTCTGAGTTCCACTAAATGGCGCTCACAGGCCAGTGCAGAATGAATGGGACTCTATGGAGCTATACCCCTAAAAATCCACTTTTCTCAGGATATCATTTTTGTCTAGTAATTTGAATGTTGCATTCGAAAGGGGAGGCAAACAAAATACATACTACTGAGTGTTAGATTTTTTTAAAGTCGCTTTTTTGTTCTAAAAAGCCTTTTAAAATGTTAATGACGTCATACACATATACGGCCAGAGATACTGCTTCACGGCAAGGTCTGAGTCGCTTCCTTTTTTCTCTCGAGGCATCGACAACACAGCTAACAGGTTAGGCTCTCCCTGTCAATACACGTGCTAGAAAGAGGTTTGCTAATGTTTTAACAACCACGCCGAAATATTCACTCTGACATTCTGGCTCCGCTTCAGATGCCGTCAAGCGGGATCTCCGATCGTAATCAGTCCTTCACTGACCAATCAGCATTCATTAGCAGAATGCTAGCATGGTATGGGCAACAACGACTCAACCTGTAACAAATCGAAAGGGCATAAGTACTTGTTCATTCAACTTTTGACCTATAATCCATGTTGAACTTGCAAAAACAATCAATCAAAATCAATCAAATCTGAGATTTCTCAACGACAATCAGGCGAAAGAGACAAATTTAGCCGTCTAGCTCCATAGGGTCCCATTCATTTTGCACTAGACCGTGATCACCCCCAGTGGAACTCTGGTGGAACTGCAACCAAAGTAGGTACAATGGGGCTGAATGGGGAGTGGAACGGCTTTCCGTAAAGCCGTAAAAACAAGATCAAACACACAGGTCTTCAGCTTCTGAGACATGTACAGTTAGCTCAAAGACTTTTATGTGTAGGCTGTATATCATCCCTTCCTCCTGTCATGTCTCATTCTCTAGCATCAGGTGGCACCAAGTTATTAAAACATACAGTATCAATGTGTGAAATACTTTAATAGAAACACAAAATATAATGTTGCAAACCAGTATTCAAATATTTTAAGAGTAAAACTAACAGTATACCAATACTATATCAGTCCTGCATTAATTTAAACTGTAGTTAAAAACACAGTTGTAACATTAATAAAAAAACTTCCAGCTTCCTGAAGTTTGTAGTAGTTCCATCTCTCTCTCTCTCACAACTCTTCCTACCAAAATCATGGATGTATTGATTTTGGTAGGAAGAGTTGTGAGAGAGAGAGAGAGAGAGAGAGAGAGATGGCGAGCGAGATCTAGAGAGAGACACGGTGTTGTCTCGTGTCCGAGGCGGTACTACTAATTTACAGATTTACCTGACAGAGAATGCTGCAGATTCAGAATTTAATCACAAAATATCACAATGAAAATGTGGAGTAATCAGACATTAGTGTCATGGACTCATGGCAGTGTGCTACCCATCCGGCCCGTTATGAGAGCAGCACAACTCTGCAGCCAATCAGCACCGTCGATTCGGAATGACGTCGAGGAACTACTACAAAGTTCAGGAAGCTGGAAGTTTTTTATTAACGTTATGACTGTGTTTTTAACTACAGTTTAAATTAATGCAGGACTGATATACTATTGGTATACTGTTAGTTTTACTCTTAAAATATTTGAATACTGGTTTGCAACATTATATTTTGTGTGTTTCTATTAAAGTATTTCACACATTGATACTGTATGTTTTAATAACTTGGTGCCACCTGATGCTAGAGAATGAGACATGACAGGAGGAAGGGGTGATATACAGCACATAAAAGTCTTTGAGCTAACTGTACATGTCTCAGAAGCTGAAGACTTGTGTGTTTGATCTTGTTTTTACATTGCTTGTAATGGTTTCATTATAAAGAAGATCCCAAGTTTGAGATTAGTGTAATCAGAATTATTGTACAGAAGAGACAGCATTTCCAAAACTAAACCACTGTGAAAGTCTGTGTACAATACAGCCACATGTAAGAAGTTTGTAATACTGGTTACATAGTTATTGTTTTATTAACCTTAATTCTGTTTGCCAAGACTATATTTTATTGCCTTGCAAAGCAGCTATCCGTTGCTAACACTAAAGTTAGCTAATTTATGTCAAAAAGCAGAAGCTAACGTTACTGCCAAGATATGGTTTCATTTTAAATATATTTAAAAATAAATAAGGATATAACGTTACTAACGTTACCATGCACAGTGCGAACACATGACAACACTATACGTGTCTTACAACACCTCTGGTCTTCAGTGAAACCATTTCTTGGCAGTAGTTAGCTAACGTTTCTGCTTTTTCAGTTAAATTAGCGTTAGTAATGGATAGCTCCTTCGTAAGCTAATAATATATCAACAGAATAAAGGTTAATAAAACATGGTAATGTAACCAAAGTATTAAAAACGACTTACATGTGGCTATAGTGTGACATGTAGGTAGGCCTACTGCTGTTCAGTCTCGCATTGCGAGACCTAAAGGCCCTGACACACCAACCCGACGGCCGACCGTCGGCAGAAAAGGTAGGACTGATCAGTCTCCCCGAGTTGGTCAAAAAAGTGCCTCAGAATACACCAAAGCGACGCTGACTTGAGCATACGTTCTGCGCGTGCGCAAGACATAATACGTCTCCATAACAGCAGGTGGCGCTAATCTGTATTGTCGCCCAAAAAATTATGACGAACGTGTCACGTGGGTCTGGCTTGGCATAATGGCGGCTCGTTCGGAATACGATCTCATATCTTACGAAAATAGTTCACCAAAACGTGTTTCTGAAAACATTTTAAGTTCCCATTCGTCTCAGGTGTACTTTGTGCTTATTGCTAATTAGCAAATGTTGGCATGCTAAGATGCTAAACTGTAATTGTAGACGTGGTAAATATTATACCTGCATGTTAGCCTTATTATTGTGACCATATTAGCATGCTGACATTAGTATTTAGCTCAAAGTGCTGCTGTGCCTAAGTACAGCCTTACAGAGCTGCTAGCATGACTGTGGACTCTTCTTCTTATAAACTAAGCAGATTTAATAAAAAACCAACATCTGTGAATGATAAGATCCAGATTATTTTTGGGACAGAATGACAAAATGCAGTGGGAAATTTCTGGGTTTTCAGCATCAGATTTGCTCTGGCTAAACAATGCAGTAATGCAAAGTTCATCAACCGGTTGTCCAGGACCCCTAGGGGTCCTTAGAGTTACTGCAGGGGAGCCAACAAATTATTGTTTGATAAGAGGTTTTTTTCCTTCTTTTTTTTAAAGTTCTCATATTATGCTCATTTTCAGGTTCATAATTGTATTTTGATGTTGTACCAGAATAGGTTTAAATGGTTTAATTATCAAAAAACACTACATTGATGTTGTACTGCACATTGCTGCAGCTCATCTTTTCACCCTTTTTTCCGCCTGTGTTCAGCTCTCTGTTTTAACAACAGAGTGAGACATCATACTTCTTTACCATCTATGTAGTGAGTCACACATGCTCAGTAGCTAGGCAAGGCTCACACAGCTGTTTGTTTCTCTAACTTCAGTCAGTTACAATTCAGGATTAGCCGGGACACTTCTTCTAAACAGGGCGCACTTCCAACTTTGCGTGGAATACCTGCACACGAGGGACATGTAAGTACTTCTTTTGTAGATTATGGTGAACTAGTGTGTGTTGTAGCAGTGTTTTGCCATTGAGAACGAGCTAGCATGCTAGTGCTAGCATGCTACGGTTAGCCCGTCATTTCGGCTAGTGACGTAAAAAGCCCTGCAGATTTTGAACAGACTTTTTAATACATTTTCTTTAAATGCAGGACTTCTAGTTGTCATATAGTATTGGTATACTGTGTTAGTTTTACTCTTAAAATATTTGAATACTGGTTTGCAACTATTATATTTTTTATTATATTAAATATATATATTATATATAAAATTATATTTTGTGTGTTTCTATTAAAGTATTTCACACATATATGATACTGTATGTTTTAATAACTTGGTGGCACCTGATGCTAGAGAATGAGACATGGCAGGAGGAAGGGATGATGTATAGCCTACACATAAAAGCCTTTGAGCTACTGTACATGTCTCAGAAGCTGAAGACCTGTGTGTTTTATCTTGTTTTTACATTGCTTGTAATGGTTTCATTATAAAGTACTGACAGACTGGTCAGTTGGTGTTCAGAAAACAACTTGTCTCTCAAAAAAACCAAAGAACTAATCATGGACTTCAGAAAGTGTAGTGTCGACCTCCTCCCTCTTTCCATCAATGGGGACCCTGTGGACAGGGTTCACAACTTCAAATTCCTTGGAACCCTCATCTCGGACCGACTCACATGGACAGACAATACCACGACAGTGGTAAAGAAGGCACAACAGTGCCTGCATTTCCTCAGACCTCTTAAAAAAACGACCTGTCTGAGAAGCTGTTGGTGCTCTTCTACCGTTCCTTTATAGAGAGAGAGCATCCTGGTGTACCGTGTGACTGTGTGGTACACTGGATGCTCTGCAGTGATCAACACAGCACAGAAGATCGTTGGTTGTCCTCTTCCCTCACTAGAGGAAATTGCCAACTCAAGACTTCTCTCAAAAGCCACCAAAATTATATGACTGTTCTCACCCTGGTCACCCACTGTTTGAACTCTTGCCCTCAGGGAGACGTTACAGATGTATAAAAAACAAGGACTAGTAGATTTAGAAATAGCTTCTTTCCCAAAGCAATAACAGTCTTAAATGAAGCTAAACTTTTTTAATGATGCAGTTTGCACTGTTACTCAGCACTTATCCACATTAGAATATTTGTTATCCACTTAGTGTGAGTGGGCAAGTTGTGTTTTTATGTTTTTATGTTCTGGTTAGGATGTGCTTGCAGGAAAGATGAGAGAGTGTTTGCTATGAATGATGTGTGAGATGTATTCGGTAGGTGTGTGTGTGTGTGTGTGTGTGTGTGTGTGTGTGTGTGTGTGTGTGTGTGTGTGTGTGTGTGTGTGTGTGTGTGTGTGTGTGTGTGTGTTTGCGTCTTGACATGATAACAAGATTTACAAGCACAGCACTGTAAAACTCAACTGGTTCCATCATAACACATCTGACAGTGACTACTTCAAAAACAAGCATTTAAATTGGTGTGTGTGTGTGCGTGTGTGTGTGTTTGCAATGAATGTGTTGTGAGATGAGTTTTATATATATGTGTGTTACAATGATGATGCACCTTACTAGAGTGGCTCTACAATTTTATTGTACTTAAATGCAATGACAATAAAGGCATTCATTCATTCATAATATTGTGACATTTTAGGTGTGTTTGGATGACATGTTGGATGCATAAACTTTATCTATGCTGGGGTAACGTTAGATTGCTTGTAAAGGACGACGTTAGTCACACAAGGAAATATGTTATTGTAATATTAAAGGTCCCATGACATGGTGTTCTTTGGATGGTTTTATATAGACCTTAGTGGTCCCCTAATACTGTATCTGAAGTCTCTTTCCTGAAATTCAGCCTTGGTGCAGAATTACAGCCACTAGAGCCAGTCCTACAATGAGCTTTACTCAGAACGTGCCATTTCTGTGTCTGTAGCTATTGAGGAGGAGAGAGGGGGGGCAAGGTGGAGGGTGGGGGTGTGTTACTTGACCAACTGCCACTTTGTTCGTTTGAAAGCCATGATGTCTCTCTTTCATGGGTTGGCCAAATTCTCTGGGCGGGCAAAGTAGAGAAAGGGGAGGTAACCTTGCTCCTTATAACCTCATAAAGAGGAGATTCCAGACCGGCTCATCTGATCTTACTTTTTCTCAAAGGCAGAGCAGGATACCCAGGGCTCGGTTTACACCTATCACCATTTCAAGCCAATTGGGGACCATAGGCAGGCTGGGGGAACTCATATTAATGTATTTCTACCATTCATTACTTTGCTGTATGTTTAAACATCTGTGTTGAGCTGTTTTAGCTGATATATTGTTTTATATAAATCCTAATTTCAATTATTATTTTGATTATTTTGATGCTCCATATCTTTCCAAGTACCCCCTGGCAACAGCAGAAATAACCCTGGCTGGGGAATTACTGCAGGTGTTGTATCAAAGACTGTTCCTCCTAGATTTGTGTTTCCTGCTACTTGCGATCTAATTGGAGACGAACAGCCAATCAGAACTGAACTTTAATTCTCCGATCGGTTGGTTTTGTGGCACACTTGTAACGCTGTGAAAATTTGAGCGAGTGTGTCAAGAGATGAGCGCGCACAGAGTGAAGAAGTTGAGAGCGAGGGAGACGTGACCGGAGCGCAGCAGCGTCTACCTGCGCGCAGAGA
Organism: Gymnocephalus cernua; assembly: GCA_023631565.1. NCBI lineage: Eukaryota > Metazoa > Chordata > Actinopteri > Perciformes > Percidae > Gymnocephalus > Gymnocephalus cernua. Next base: position 26,088,257 of record CM042425.1, read on the forward strand.
AAGAGTTTTTGAGAGAGCACATGAGTAAACTGCGTGAGAGGGATTATTATTGCCCGTAAATATGGATAATAGCAAACATGCAAATACATTTATTGAGCACGGAATAGGTTTTTGTTTGCTCAAACAAAATTATTTTTTGCGAGTGGTAATTTCTATTGATCACCATCTGGTGGTGAGTTGGGTCAGGGGGTGGGGGAAGACTCTGGACAGACCTGGTAAACCCAAACGGGTGGTGCGGGTAAATTGGGAACGTCTGGAGGAAGCTCCTGTCCGACAGACCTTCAACTCACACCTCCGGCGGAGCTTTTCGTGCATCCCTGTGGAGGCTGGGGGCATTGAACCTGAGTGGACAATGTTCAAAGTTTCCATTGCTGAAGCTGCAGCAGGGAGCTGTGGTCTTAGGGTCTTAGGTGCCTCAAGGGGCGGTAACCCTCGAACACCGTGGTGGACACCGGTGGTCAGGGAAGCCGTCCGACTGAAGAAGGAGTCTTTCCGGGATATGTTATCCCAGAGGACTCCGGAGGCAGTTGCAAGGTACCGAAGGGCCCGAAGGACTGCAGCCTCTGCCGTGAAAGAGGCAAAGCAGCGGGTGTGGGAGAAGTTCGGAGAAGACATGGAGAAGGACTTTCGGTCGGCACCAAGGCGCTTCTGGAAAACCGTCCGCCACCTCAGAAGGGGGAAGCGGGGAACCATCCAAGCTGTGTACAGTAAGGATGGGACGTTGTTGACCTCAACTGAGGAGGTAATAGGGCGGTGGAAGGAGCACTTTGAGGAACTCCTAAATCCAGCTGATGCGCCCTCTTTGTTAGAGGCAGAGCTGGAGGATGACGGGGGATTGTCGTCAATTTCCCTGGTGGAGGTCACTGAGGTAGTCAAACAACTCCACAGTGGCAAAGCCCCAGGGATTGATGAGATCCGTCCAGAAATGCTGAAAGCTCTGGGTGTGGAGGGGCTGTCTTGGTTGACACGCCTACTCAACATTGCGTGGAAGTCTGGGACAGTGCCTAAGGAGTGGCAGACCGGGGTGGTGGTTCCCCTCTTCAAAAAGGGGGACCAGAGGGTGTGTACCAATTACAGGGGTATCACACTTCTCAGCCTCCCTGGTAAAGTCTACTCCAAGGTGCTGGAAAGGAGGGTTCGGCCGATAGTCGAACCTCAGGTTGAAGAGGAACAATGCGGATTCCGTCCTGGGCGTGGAACAACGGATCAGCTCTTTACTCTAGCAAGGATCCTGGAGGGAGCCTGGGAGTATGCCCATCCAGTCTACATGTGTTTTGTGGATCTGGAGAAGGCATATGACCGGGTCCCCCGGGAGACTTTGTGGGAGGTGCTGCGGGAGTATGGGGTGAGGGGGTCCCTTCTCAGGGCCATCCAATCTCTGTATGACCAAAGCGAGAGCTGTGTCCGGGTTCTCGGCAGTAAGTCAGACACGTTCCAGGTGAGGGTTGGCCTCCGCCAGGGCTGCGCTTTGTCACCAATCCTGTTCGTAGTATTTATGGATAGGATATCGAGGCGTAGTCGTGGTATGGAGGGGTTGCAGTTCGGTGGGCTGGGGATCTCATCGCTGCTCTTTGCAGATGATGTGGTCCTGATGGCATCATCGGCCTGTGACCTTCAGCACTCACTGGATCGGTTTGCAGCCGAGTGTGAAGCGGCTGGGATGAGGATCAGCACCTCTAAATCTGAGGCCATGGTTCTCAGCAGGAAACCGATGGAGTGCCTTCTCCAGGTAGGGAATGAGTCCTTACCCCAAGTGAAGGAGTTTAAGTACCTTGGGGTCTTGTTCGCGAGTGAGGGGACAATGGAGCTGGAGATTGGTCGGAGAATCGGCGCAGCGTGGGCGGTATTACATTCTGTTTATCGCACCGTTGTGACGAAAAGAGAGCTGAGCCAGAAGGCAAAGCTCTCGATCTACCGGTCAGTTTTCGTTCCTACCCTCACCTATGGTCATGAAGGTTGGGTCATGACCGAAAGAACGAGATCCAGGGTACAAGCGGCCGAAATGGGTTTCCTCAGGAGGGTGGCTGGCGTCTCCCTTAGAGATAGGGTGAGAAGCTCAGTCATCCGTGAGGAGCTCGGAGTAGAGTCGCTGCTCCTTCACGTCGAAAGGAGCCAGTTGAGGTGGTTCGGGCATCTGGTAAGGATGCCCCCTGGGCGCCTCCCTAGGGAGGTGCTCCAGGCACGTCCAGCTGGGAGGAGGCCTCGGGGAAGACCCAGGACTAGGTGGAGGGATTACATCTCCAACCTGGCATGGGAACGCCTCGGGATCCCCCAGTCAGTGCTGGTTAATGTGGCTCGGGAAAGGGAGGTTTGGGGTTCCCTGCTGGAGCTGCTCCCCCCGCGACCCGACCACGGATAAGCGGACGACGATGGATGGATGGATGGTAATTTCTATTCAAAATGTAGGCTAATATGTTTGCAAAATATAGTTCTCAAAACATACAATTACTCGCTCAGGAATGAGGCACATACAGTATATAACACTATATCTGCCTTCCTCTGTTTGCCATTATTTGTAGGCTACTGATGCATCAAACAGAGTAAACCGGAGCTGAGGTTCACAGGGCTATACACAATACCTTGCTGTAGGCTACCTTTTGTGTGCATTGCTTATTGATTTAAGAGATGTGTATTTTTGAAGAAGGCTCAAGGTTTTCACAGTAGGCTATGTGAATAGGTTACTTTTAGTCTTCTTCCTTTTTGCTGCAAACATCAACCATGTCATGTTCCTGCTTTTATTCTGTTATTTAGTCTGTCTTTTTCACTTCCTGTTTTCCTGTTCTCATTTCAGGTCACTTGTCTTCCTCCCTTTGTCTGCCTTCCCGCCTGTGTGATTACCATCCCCGGCCCTAATTAGTTTCACCTGTTTGTTTTCGGCTTTCCCAGCCCCAGTGCATAAATACTCACCAGTCCCACTTACCTGTGCCAGTGTTATATCGACTTTTGCCTGTTTCCTGACGACGATTCCTGCCTGCTGCTTTTGGTACTTTTGCCTGCATTTGTTCATTGAACAAATAAAGACTCTTACCTGTGATTACCTGTCCGAGTTGTGCATTTGAGTCCGCCATTGTACCGTGATAAACCACACTCATGTTCTCTTGCAATTATTATTATTGTGCTGTTTGTGATCATCTATAACTAAATAAAGTTTAAAACAGCTCCATCAAAGTGTGTGTGTGTGTGTGTGTGTGTGTGTGTGTGTGTGTGTGTGTGTGTGTGTGTGTGTGTGTGTGTGTGCGTGCGCATGCACTGCTTATTGATTTCGGAGATGTGTATTTTTGAAGAAGGCTCAAGGTTTTCACAGTATGTGGATAAGTTACTTTTACTTACTTAACACACTCATGTTCTCTTGCAATTATTGTGCTGTTTGTGGTCACCCATAACTGTTTATGCCATATATACATTTATATATCAATACTGGAGATGCCTGTGGGTCATGTGCGTTTTCATAAAATGGTCATAAATTAGCATAGCATGAAGAGGAAGAGAGATGATTGTGAAGGTGGGGTGGTGGTTTACGGAAATGGGTTGTTGACTTACTTAAAACGTAAATAAATAAATAAAAGGGTTTGGTACGTGTACAATTAGATTATGTATTGTTGTGTATATTGGTTATCCTGTCGTAAAAATGTATGATATATAAAGGAATGAGTTGAAGTCACAAGCTTCAGCTTCATCCTGCTCCTTTTCGGAAAGTTTTTGAAAATATTAATTGTAATAGTATTTTTAAAATTATTTGTTCCTTTTACTTTGGTGTGTTGCTACACACTTTTGTATTTTTATATTTTATTGTGTATATATATATATATATATATATATATATATTATTTACACATTCCACATTCTGATTCTGATGAGATATCAGAAAAAAGTGGACTCCTTTTGTTTGTATCTGCACAGTTTGACATATCGCCAAGGTAACAGAAGCTGAGAGATTCTGTTACCTTGGCGATATGTCAAACTATGCAGAATTCTATGATGATGGAATAACCTTTTGTACTGAAAACTTGTATCCTTTTTGAGCTTTTACAACACTAGTACAGTGCCCGTTGAAAATGTGCCTGATTGCTTGGCCTGTGGTATTACTGCTTGCAGAATTCATCAAAACCAAAGTGTAGCCTACCCCAAAATAGAAGAAGGACCCCAAACCACTTCAAATGCAACTCCCATGTAGGCTATACCCTACTACTAACTTACTGATTTAGGTTACCTGACAGAGAACGCTGCAGATTCAGAATTTAATCACAAAATATCACAATGAAAATGTGGAGTAATCAGACATTAGTGTCATGGACTCATGGCAGTGTGCTACCCATCCGGCCTGTAATGAGAGCTAAACAGCACAAAATCTGCGTTCATCAACCACCAGAACCGGACCGTGCGTGTGCACAGAGAGAGAGAAAGGGGGGGAGACAGTGTTGTCTCGTGTCGTATGATCTTTAACGAATTACCATTTCAGCAGAGGTGGTCATTTCCATACAGGTTTAGTGGCTTGACGGTGAAGTAGGGGATTTTATTCGCGGGGGCATTTTGGCGACTTAATTAACCCGACCCAGGGTGAGTCTGATGAAAACAGATGTATCTGCCCGGTTCAGCTCTGAAAGAAGAGATTACATTATGTTCTGCCATGTGGCGTCTGCTGATGTGCAGGTTACCTTCTCCCCAAACACGGACACACATATATTACAGTTTTTTACAATTGCTAAACGACAGTGAGCACAACTGGAGCTACATGTGCAAAACTCTAACTACAGTCTGCACTACCAACAGTCACCTGAGCTAAACAGTTCACATCACCTGCAAAACTCACTCAGAGCAACATAACTCTTAACACACGTCTCAGAACAGGCTCAGTGCTGCCAAACACTATGGACAACCCTCACTGAGATAACACACACTCAGAACACACTGAGAGTAAAAACACTAGCATCAAACACCAATACACAAATTACAAACACTTTTAATCTTTACAGTTTGAACAATTTGAGTGACTTCACACCACTCAGTTTATTTAAGGAAAAGATATAGATTTTATTTATTTTATTTATGATTTGACACTGTTAATCATGACATTTTATTGTCTAAATTGACATATTTTAACTTTTCTTCAAATGCCATTCAATGGATTAAATCTTACTTGGACTCAAGAAAACAGTGTGTTAACATTAACGGTGTCAAATCGTCTTTCATAGATGTCCCCGTTGGTGTGCCTCAAGGGTCAATACTTGGTCCCTTATTATTCTCTTTATATATAAATGACCTTCCAAATACTTGTGTTGATGTTGAATTCCAAATGTATGCTGATGACGCAGTCATCTACACAAGTGCAAAAAGTGTTCAAGAGGCTTCTGCTATCCTGACCTCCGCCCTTGTCCCTGTAAATGAATGGCTTTTTAAATCCTGTCTGCTACTCAATACTAAAAAAACTGTTTGCATGATGTTCACTAAACAGTCCCGAGACATAAAACAATCTGGTGTATTTTTAAGAGGAGTAGAATTAGAAGTTGTTTCAGAATTTAAGCACCTTGGTGTGACTCTTGATTCCACATTAAGCTTTAAAAAACATGTAAAAAGCATATCGAGAACAGTAAAATTTAATTTACGAAATTTTAAACAAATGCGTCCTTTTATACCATTTGCGGCTGCCAAAGTATTTTTACATTGTATGATTTTATCACATATTGAATACTGTTGCACAAGTTGGACATTCACTGGTATGAACACTCTTAAATTAATAGAATCACTCTATAAAAATGCCTTAAAAGTCTTTGATAAAAAGCCAATGTCCTATCATATTTGTAATATTTTACAAAAATATAATCTATTAAGTTTAGAGAATTTTAAACATTTCAAATACGCTTGCTTTGTGTACAAAGTGTTAAATGGATTAGCCCCTCCTCCCATGTCGGACTTCTTTAAATCAAAGACTCACAGTGGTGCCAGGACACGGGCCTAGAGGTGACTGTGAGGTGCCTTTCAGAAGAACAGCCTTTGGGCAAAATGCTTTGTCTGTGAAGGCTGGTAAGTTCTGGAACAGTATCCCCATCAGTGTTAGGGAATGTTCGACATTAATAATATTTAAAACCAAACTCAAAGTGTGGCTTAAAGCAAACCAGTCTTGTAACCATTAAGTGACTATTTTACTTTTGCCTGTATTTATTCATTTTTGTATTGTTTATTTTTTATTTTTATATATATATATTTTTGTTTTGTTTTTTTTTGTTTTTTTTTGTGGATTTGTATGTTATAATTTGTGTATTTCTGTAATTTGTCTAGGGACTACGGATGTAAATTAGCCCTGTGGCTATAATCCGGCATGTTTACGTCTGTTTTTGTTGTCTCAATGCAGATGTTCATTTATGTGCATTGTCCCTATCAAATAAAATTTAAATTAAAAAAAAGCAGTTTGCTTCAATACAGTATTTTGTCTCTATATGGATTTACTGGGAAAAAAACAAACTAAAGGTACATAACAGTGACTAATCCTGCCTCTCTCCAGCATCACACTGGATGTCTGCATCATCTCTAAATACTAATGAATATGGTGTTTCCATTGCTTTCACCTCCATTACTTTCTGAAAAACAGAATGCAGTTTTACTATAGTAAAGATATAGTGTTTTTCACTTCTTTTTTTTATAGCTGTGTATATAATCTCAGACATCTTACCTGGACATGTTGGTATCTTTGCTCTTTTACCTGTTTCTCTCAAACGGTACAGGGTATAATTGCTTCATTCTTATTTGGTGTTTGTATACAAAAAAGGCTTTCTGAGCTTTCTCTATATAAATCCGTATATGTTCACTAACTAGTCTAAAACAAGACGCCTGCTTTCAGCTAAAATTCCGATCAGCAGTGTTTGATAGGCAAAAGACTTACATCTATTCTGTTTTAAATGTGTGGTTAACAGTTTTGACAGCAGTGTGTTAGCATTTGAACAAAGTGCTGTAAATCCACCGTGTTGTGCACATTGTGGTTAAAGTCATGGGATAAGTGTGTAGAGTTTTGAAAACTGTGTACAAGCAATGAAAAACGAACTAGTTTGGTCCACATGAACTGCTGCTGTGCAGACTGTAGTTAGTTTTGCACATGTAGCTCCAGTTGTGCTCACTGTCGTTTAGCAATCGTAAAAAACTGTATATACAGATACGTCTCACTTTATAAGATAGATTTATAGCTTGCTTATAAGTGGCATCACGCTCTGCATGTTTGCACTTGTTTGCTTTGCATGTGTGTGATTCTGAAACGTCCTTAAATTCGGAAATTGTCGTTTGTTTATTCAAAGTCAAAGAACATTTTTGTGGGTCTGAGGTGTATGCCTATGTCACATTTTAGCTGCCAAAGCTCCACTGCTCTCTGTCTCTGGTCCTCAGGGTGAGAGGGGGAGTGGCCAGCGGCTAGAGCGGCAAAAGCCAATGTGTGCTTCTTTTAGATATATATTTAACGATATCTTTTGCATTTCTAATCCAACGTCAAACTTGGCACTGCACTTACTCGTGCCCGGAGCAAGATACCTGCCAAGTTTGAAATCCATCGGACTAACGGTTCGAGAGATATGCGCATAACACAGACAGGCAGACAGACGTTCCTGCGATTTATAGATAGATGAAACAATCTCATACACATCCAAATGTATGCCTATAAGTCAATATGTTTTGTAATATAGTTTCATTTTGCTTTTCACTCACTTGTTGTTCAACTTTGGCTGAGCAACAGAAAAACTGATTGACTGACTGTTTAGAAATAGAGAAGTTATTTTTTGTGTGTGTGTGTGTGTTTCACAACATATATTTTTAGTAGCCTACATATGTCAGAAATCCCTCCTGATCTCTCTGGTTTTCCATGACACTAAGGCTACGTTCCCACAAGCCTCAGGGCTCAATTTGGATTTATTGCCCAGATACAATTTTCTTGTTTGGCTTTTATATCAGATTCCAGTGTGGAACGGGTCACGGTCCTGAACCGACTCACATGCGCAAAAGAGCCATCACTAAGACGTCACAGGCAGCATGCTGTCATACGGAATAAACATAGGCTACAGGTCACAGAAGTCAGCATTTTCATTTATAAGTTGATATGCAGTGGAAGCCAGCTAATTTGTGAGCAGATGATTTCTAATTATGGCTTTTGTGGAGCAATGGCTGCAACTTCTGTACGTAGGTGTGTGTGGATGCGGAATCAGAGCCAAGAGTGGTGGGATCATGACGTAAGTGACTCCCGCCAGCGCAGAATTGATCTATAGTGACTTAAAAGTCGCATTAATTATGATGGCTTACGATGTAACGATGTTACAGATTGTATCCAGACAAACAAAAAACACACATTAAACACATTTGATGTGATTTTGCGAAGGAGGTGGTTGCATCTCAGTCCGGATGCTCTGACCGCTCAAATCGGATTTTAAAGTCTGACTTTTGCATCACTTGGAACCCAACGCACAACGACGACGGAAAGGAACATTTTGTCTGGAGTGCATTACCAATGCCACCTGGTGGCCACAACCTTTTATGAACCAGTCAAATTATTGAGAATGAGGAGATGTCGTCACACAACAACGCCCCGCCCCTTTCCACCATTTTTGGGTGCTCATGTTCATTGTTTGTGTTGGTAGCAGAGGAGGTTCTTCTGTTTTTCTATAGTCTAGATTCAAGATAATTAACTATTTTAGAATGTCTGGAACACACTGCTGTGTAAAAAACTGATTCAGTTCCTCACACGATTTTCGTGGAAATCGTAGGAACCACGTGTCACAGTTTTTTTGTATAATGCAAATTTTGACATGTCAAATTAGTTTACGTGACTAACATGTCCTTCATCTAACACATTTAGGCTACATGACAGGGGGTGACACAGTGTAAAATATATAAAATGCCATACATCTTTAAGTTCTTCCCATTCGTCAAAACAGACGACGTTGAATCCAGAGAGATGGAAGTGCTGAGCAGAATCCATGCTGTTAGGCTAGCAGGGTGCTATGGAGGACAACATAGAGAACAACAGTCCATGGACCGCAGCAACCCATGCAGATGGGTTGTGATGTCAGGACTGGGGGAATTGTTGGGTTCCTGTAAATTATGGTGTTGTCTAGATCTACTCAATCTGTAAAGTGTCTTATAACTTCTGTTATGATTTGCCATTATAAATAATATTGAATTGAACACCCAAATCTGATCTAATCACTTGGAAATAACAGTGTGGACAGTCTGTCTTGCCAGCGTAGTTCAATAGACTTGAAGCGTAAATAAACACTTCAGGTGAGACAGGGCTGAGACCCAAGCCTGACAGAGCTGATGCAGACAGCTGTATAGATTAAAATCTATAGCAGTGTATCTATTGGGTGAACCGTGCGAGCGCAAAACTCAATCTCGCCTAGGGCAACCAAAGGGCTAGAGCCGGCCCTGGCTGCTACTGTGGAAATTTTACACTAAAGTATTAAAATAAAAAACAAATGATTCTATTGAAATGTACTACTGATTTTGTACTTGCTCTTAACTTGCTGTCTGGAGTTGATCTTGTGGGTTTCTGTCTGTTTTGTGCGAGCCAGAGTTACAGTAGTTATCTCAAGACTAATAGAAAATTGAATAGTAGCCTAGGCTACATGCATGAAAAGGTTTAGAATTCATAATAGACTGTAGCCTATCACACCTTTCACTCAAAATAGTAAATGATGTCATGTTTCCTGCATGGTAACAAAGCTCTTATGATGAATATACACTTTTAAAAAATCCAATTATGATATATAGGCTGATTTGATACGGATCCCTTCGATTTTTTTCTTCTTCATTGCAATCAACATACATACTAAACTAGACATTATACAGTGTCGAAATCAACTTATTAGTGCTCTCTGATGGACAAACTATGTTATGAAGGCACTGCTTCTAAATTATCTCAACCCTAGTCTTCAGTGAACAACAAATACAAAGGAATTTGCCTTGCCGTTCCAATACTTTTGGAGGGGACTTTATGTATATATATATATATATATATATGTATATATATATATATATATATATATATATATATATATATATATATATATATATATATATATGTATAGCACAATGGAACAATGGAGTTAAAAGTGGTTGTGGGTAAATGCACACCCTTATCAATGAAGTGTTTGTAGCTAATTGAAATACCAATAAGAAGGCTAATAAAAGAGTTCCAGCATTTGAAAAAGAAGTTATCAGTACAACTCACATTTTGATGGACAGCGGCAGCGTCAGTCTCTTAAGGGCCTAATTAAGCACGTAACACAGGTGTGTGGTCCTGCGCTCTCCCGCAGCTCTTCTCCTGCCTTTGATACTGACATAAGAACATGACTTGAAATTAAAAAAAAATTATTTACAGAAGAAACAGATTGTCGAGCATATGTTACTTGTTAATATGAAGGTGCCAGAGGAGGAATTAATGAGCGATATTTTGAAGAGGTTAACGGGTGAGTCTGCACTCCCTGCATACAGCAGCATTGAAAAGTTCAGACGAGGAAAGGACGGCGTATACTTCGTCGCGGAGGACTTTAATGAAACTGTGAAAAAAAGGGAATTGGTCAACGCCAAGGAACGACTAAGAGTGAGTGCTCATTGGAAATTACACTGTATGAACCACGAATACATGTTTGGTAGTTTAGTAATTGACAGGAGGGTAAGCAGGTTCACTTCCCCTGAGCATAGAAACTCACTTCAAACTGTTAAGTTAGCTAACATTTGCTCCCTCGCTCGCACGTAAGTTAGCTTAGCTTTCCCCTGTTTATCCTGAAATGTAGCTAGCTATCTGAAAATGCTATAAAGCGTGTTAAGACCGGGCAGTTATTGTATTTGACACATCACCAATCATACCAACTAGCTTCACCACAGAAGTGAAACATTTCAGCCTTTTAGAATTTTACTAACATTACTTTCCAGCTAGGTCTGCATTCTCTTGGGCTTTGTAGGCCAACCACAGTCAACTGGTTTATTTTAATGCTTTCAATCCACACGTGCAACATGATTGTTATACACATAAGTTACCCGTGGACAATACTAGGTTCTCATACACACCTAAATTAGGGCTGCACGATATTAGGAAAATATCTATTTGCGATTATTTTGATGGGTATTGCGATTGCGATATGATTCACGATATTGGAGGGAATGGTCATTTTTGTAGGCCTATCATTATTCTCATTTTCATTGAAAACAAATTTTGATATTTCTGTACCAAACTGATTTTTTTCTTTAGTCTGTAGAATACGATTTGTAGGCCCGGACATCTCTGCAGCACCACAATACTATATTTTAGAATGGTTTGACATTCTAAAATATGGATATTGCACTAGCTAGTTCGCTAGTTCGTATTGCGATTTCGATAAAATTGCGATTAATTGTGCAGCCTTAACCTAAATCTTGTTTTAAGAGTTCTGTATTTGGCAGTAAGCCTAACCCTTTAAAATGGTATACAGTTAGTTACTAAGTGGGAGGAAGCAGACTAGATTTTTCCTTCAATCTCAAAATTGAAGATTGAGAAACTGTGTCTGGAAGATATTAGTAATAATATTGTGAAAGCAATGATTTGTACTGTTAATTTGAAGGGGCTGGTAACACTCAGTTGGCTATGTCGATTTGACTGAGTTTATTATAGTAGCACCTGAAGACCTGTGTTGGCTTGGGTTGCTGCAGCAGCTTTTGTACAGAGCCCTATTTATTTGCTGTATAAAAAACTGCACACTGTGAATTATAATCAAATCAGGACCAACGCGTACTTGTATTCCTTTTGCATGATGTGCTAGGTTTTGCAAAACCATTATAGCTCATAATTCCAAGGGCGTAACTTTGGGTTCAACATCAGGGGGGGTTGCGATCTCCACTTTTGAGCAAAGTTGAAATTTTGAGCGTATGAAACCCTTAATTTCCTGCATTTTGGTGACATTATCTGCAAAAGTTTGTGCCTTTTTCTGCATCAAGTTATGGTGCAATTGTCTTTATTTATGTAAAGGAAATTATAATAGTTTTTTTGGGGGGAGGGGGGTGCACTGGCTTTGATTATGGGGGGTTGTAACGCCTATGGCCTGCTCTGATGGCTGCTTGCCCAGAGTGATAGAGAAAGACAGTATCTCTATGGCTCTGTGCTTGCCTATGTCTGGGTTACCTCCACCCCCCATTCCCCCCATTCTCCCCCATTTCCCTCCCCTGTTGCAAGTCATGTGTTGAATCGTGTTGTATGTGCTTACTGCCAAGGTTTTTTTTTTCTCCTTCCCTTTCCTCATGTTATGCTGTATTTTCCTTACTTGTAATTCTTCCCTGTAAAGTGACTTTGAGTCTATGAAAAGCGCTATATAAATTCAAATTATTATTATTATTATTATTATTATTATTATTATTATTATTATTATTATTATTATTAAGGGTGCTCCGATCGATCGGCCACCGATCGGTATCGGCCGATAATGGCTTTAAATAGTTTGATCGGTGGTCTCCATAAAGGCCGATCAGATAGGCCGATCAGATGATGCACTACCACGGATGTATTAGGAGCGCACTACTCCTGAGAACATTTTCAAAATGGCGGCGTCCCTACATTCAGCGGTCTGGCAGTTCTGCAAGGTGTCTGAACGGTGGCAGAACAGCAGTTGGCCCGCGGCCGGCCGCAGAACGAAGACACTAGGAAGACGGCTACTGCTTTTAAAAGCGTCTGCCACCGGTGGTGCTCCGGCAAACGTGTTTGTGATTACGCCATTCTGACGCTTCTACTGCCTCTGGAGCACCGCTGGTGGTCCGCCGACTCATTGCTATCTGGGAAAAAGACAATACACTAGCGATTAGCAACGTGTGTACCGAGGAAATACCACGAGGCGGAAATCTCCAAAGACATTTCAACACCACCAACCTCATCAGACATTTGAAGGTTAGTCACAGAAAGGAGGATGAGGAGTTTTCAAAGTTAGCTAACGCTAAGGCAGAGCGGAGTCGTGTAGCTAGCAGCTCCGGCGCCGCTCAAACAGCTGTTTCGCCGTGTGTGTGTGTCGGTGTCGGTGTGTGTGTGTGTGTGTGTGTGTCGGTGTGTGTGTGTGTCGGTGTGACTGACTGTGTGTGTCTGTGTGTGCTGAAGAAATGTGCAGTGATTGAAAAAAAAAAAAAAACGAAAAAAAAAAAATAGGCTCCAATACATAACTAAAGTGTGTGGCAAAATTTCCCAAAACTCCCTGATTGACTTAAACTCTCTATATGAGATAAGGACTCTGAAGAAAGCCCAGTCAGTCCTGGCTGATATAACCCACCCTCTGAACAGCGACAAGATGTTACCGTCTGGCCGCAGATTCTGTCCGCCAAAATGCAGGACAAACAGACATAAAAACTCTTTTGTTCCTGCTGCTATAGGCTTTGTAAATAAGTCATTGCGAGATGTGTGTGTAGTTTGTATTTATTTTGTCTATTATTGATGGGGTTTGTTTTCTGTATAGTCTATGTGTTGTTTATGTTGCATTCTATTGCTGCACAACGAATTGCCCCTCGGGGATAATAAAGACTCCTTGAACCTTGAAAGGACATTTTTTAGATTTTGAGCTAGGACAGAAAGCCAAACAGTTACTGATACATTCTCTAAACGTGTGACTGTTATGTAATGGCGTAATTTTCAGTTCATAAAAGTGATCGGTGATCGGTATCAGCCGATACGTCTGCCAGTGATCGGTGATCGGCCTCAAAAATCCTGATCGGAGCACCCTTAATTATTATTATTATTATTATGGCTCATACTGACGGCAATTAAGCGTGAAGTGAAAACAAATGTCACTGCTTTAAGCGCTTATAAAATTGTACATGTTCTTATTCATTATGATTGTTTTGCCTTGTTTAAATTATGGTTACATCATTCCGAAAGAATTATCTGATGATGTAATCTGGTGTATAGTTAATATGAAACTTCAGCTTCTTTTCTGTGCAGATCAGGAACTTGAACCACATGTTCTCCCGCTTGAAGCGAATGGTACCACTAATGCGACCTGACCGGAAGCCCAGTAAAGTGGACACACTCAAAGCTGCAACGGAATACATTCGATTGCTTGTTGCAGTTTTGCAGGACACTGCCAGTGTAAGTACTGTATTCATCAGGACTCTAATCAAATGATAAGTGTCCTGTATTTAGGCCCTGTGTTTACCAAGGTCAGCACTGCCACTTATTTTGAGATGTTGATTAGGGTTATTTTCTATTTCTCAGGATGGTGGCAGTGGGACTGATTTCCTAAAGAAAGCAATCACTTATGGTCAGACTGACGGCTTGGGCAATGACCTATGGAGGATGGATGATGTAAGTGTTTGTCTTTTTCCACAGTTCAGTGAAGTTGGTTTGACACAGTTTAGTTTATGTGAACCAGAGTTAGGTGGATTTCTGGTTTTGCTGGTGTACAAGTTAATATCATAATTCTTTCCATGCAAACACATCTGAATTGGTCCAGTATTGAACGAGTCCAGGCTGCAATTTAACGCTATTGCAAATGTGCATTGTCAATTTCAGTCCACTAAAAGTGAAGGTTTTTTTCCACTGACAGGCTCAGATTATTGCTCTAAGTGTCTAAACAATACTTTTAGTGTGTATAGAGCCAGCATATTTTTCTTTATATGTAAATGGGGGAATTAATGTGATTTTTTCACCAGAGTGATTATCTTTGGAGCCGTGGAAAAAGAAAAATCTGTCGACTTTGATTAAAGTGGGTTTTACAATGATTAAATTACTGTTTATTTAATTGGAGTCTGGTGGGTTTGGTGATAGTGATTTTATTTCCTTTTTTCATGTTAAACAAAAAGGATCTTACTCTTTAACAAAAAGGTCAACCTCTGTAATGTTGTCAGACACTCAGAACCGTAATCTGAGCCTATCAGTGGAAAAACAAGCATTTTCTGTGGACAAAATTGAAGATGCTCAATTCCCCGTTAACATTGCATGGGCTCTCTTATGTTGCGTTTCATTAGTGGTTTATCATGGCCTCATTTACTTTCCCTCAGCACTTGCACTCATGGGAATCCCTGCCGCCATCATGTGTGTTGTTCCATCTCTCTAATAAGTGTCTGTCTGTCTGTCTGTCTTTGAAATATATCTCATGAACCATTCATCCAATCTACTTCACACTTGGTATCCTGGGTACCCAAGGAACTAAGGGTTTCAAATTTGGTTCATTTGGAGCAGTTTGGACAGCTTTGGATATTAAAACAGACACTATATCATATTAAGTTGCTGTGAGCTGTAAATTCACTACTTTTTAACAGATGGCAGACGTTACCGTCGGCAAAATACCCCTTGAATAAAATCCATACTTCAACGTTAATATTTACTGTGTTCGGTTAAGTTTATATCTTTGTTACTGTTTCCATCTAGTTACAAGGGCAATATGTTTTAGTTTACAGTGGGCTGTCAGTAAAACAATGTAAATGCATCAAGAATATAAGGTAATATCACTTAATCTGAATGGGCTATGTAATCCAGTGGAAAAAAAGCAAAGGCATTGCAAAAATCAAAAGGGAATGTTTGGATGTTATTTATTGGCAAGAGACACATCTCTCAGATGCAGAGCACGAGAAACTAAAAACGATGGGGTTTATGAATACATTCTACTCTTTCCATAAATCAAGACCTTCATGACAGTCACCTGACAAGCAAGCTTTAAATGAGATGTTTTTAGATATCGCTATGCTTTCTGACATGAATATGCTCTGTAATGCAGCGTTGTATAACATAAACCCTCTGATTCACCGTGAGTGTCTGCTCTAAATGATAACACACACTTTGAACACAGGCATTCCAGCCAGGTGTTGTCCATATGAACACCAAGGTGCCTATAGGAGCAGAGCCGATTGATTGGTTCATAATTTCTGACCTCTGATTTCTTGTGAAATGGTTGAATGAGATTGTTGGCATGGCACCACCAGGTCTCTATTTTAGCAGAATATGCTAAACGTATGTGTGTCTATGTGCAGTATAGGCTGAGGTAGAAGTGTGCCAAAAATGCCAAAACACATGTAGTATATGCACAGATACCCAAACAAAGCTATAAACATCTTACTCTGTGAACAAAAACCTCGGCAACAATCTGCTTATCCTTTTATTTTCCTGAAAATGCTTCCTAAAACTAGTCCCTTCTTAGTTTTGAAAAGATACTCTCAGTAAAGGCAAACGTTAGGATGGTTACAAGCTGTAACCATGGTGATTGATATGAGGATCATCTTATGAATATTATAATTGATATGTTAGGCCTGCCATAAATTTAAATTTCAAAAAAGTAATTTATTTAAAACAACTAATGCAGTGTGATTTTAAATCTTACAGTCCCACACATAAATATGCTCATGTTTTTTTCCCTTTAGTCTTTGCTATTAACATTCATCAACTGCAAAATTAGAAAATTGCATTTTTAAATAATGATGCATGGACAGTAAAATAAAAAATGCTTCTCTTTGTAGGCCTAAATAGTTTATCAACAAGTCAAAACAAATGCAAAGTAGTCAAACAAGCCATTAGGTTGTATTTCTAAACACTTAACTGTAGGTTGTTTATATTGTGTGTGTGTGTGTGTGTGTGTGTGTGTGTGTGTGTGTATATACAAGGCAAATAAAAGTGCTTAGCATAAAACACTATTTTTTTCATTATTGGTATTTTTATTGTATAAATTCTCACGTACAACGTACAGCAATCTTTCACAGACTCGGAGCCTTAATTATTACGTCACTTCCGGAGTCTTCAGCTGAGTTTTTTTTTTTTTTTTGAACATTATTAAACAGTACATGAGACTGTATTTTAGCGGTACGTACTACATCACTTCTGGAGTTTATTATTATTATTATTATTATTATTATTATTATTATTATTATTATTATTATTATTATTAAACCTTTATTTATCCAGGTAAACTGTTTGAGAACAACTTCTCATTTACAAACATGACCTGGCCAAGAGGCTACAGAAATAAATGGAAACATACTCTACAACTATACATATACACGTTATACACATAACACATAAAACAAACGAGTAAATAAAAAGTAGACAACAAAGAGAAAGGAAAAAATTAAGTGCTTAAAGGGATACTTCACCGATTTAGCATTCAGCTTTGTATCAGTAGAAACCCGGTAGTATTTCTGAATGACCGTGCGTCCCTCCCTCATATCCCCCTGAGACAGGAGATATCTACATTGGGGGGTCCGGAAAAAATCTTCCGATGACGTAAAATGATGATTTTTGCGTCATCTGAAGATTTTTTGGCCAGAGCAAAAGACTACAGCCAGTAGTAGGACTTGCTTCCGCATGTTTTAAACCCGCGCATCACCCGAAGCGAGCCGATCTCAGCCGGAAAAAAACGAAATGTCAGCCATCTTGAATCCTTGCTAAACAGGGCTCTGCTCTATCTTCTCAGCAGCAAACTTTTACAACAATTATGTGCATTCAAACTACCGCCAGTGTACCACCGGGATACATCGCTACAGATCAGAGAATATGCAGGAAACGTTATTACAGACGGAATAATCGGCCCACTACGAGAGCTTCGCCTGCACGGAGACCAGCACGGTGTGTTTTTTGCTTTCGTGGGAAACATGGCTGAACAACAGTGAACCAGACTGTCCAGCTACCAGGCCTGCTAGCCCTCCGACGATCCGAGCTAGAGGTGCTCTGTATGAAGGTGGGCTGTGTTAACACGGACTGGTGCAGAAATGTGGTGATTTGTATCCAACTAACTGCTAACCGCTGGAGTTTGTGACTGTTTCATGGCGACCATTCGACATCCCACGCTAATTCACGGCTGTGTTTATACTCAGTGTTTACAGCCCACCAAGCCTAATGCTGGTATGCTTAGCTGAACTTTACGGAGCCTATAATCTGTGTGTGCACTAAATGTAGCCCGTTTCGTATGTCGTTATTATATAATGTAGTTTTTATATATTTTAAATGTGTAACACCACTTGAGCCACGATGAAACGTTGTTTTGTGTATATGGTTGAAATAACAATAAAACACATTGAGTTGAGTCGAATGCCTCACTGTCTGTCTGTC
This sequence comes from Gymnocephalus cernua, assembly GCA_023631565.1. Taxonomy (NCBI): domain Eukaryota; kingdom Metazoa; phylum Chordata; class Actinopteri; order Perciformes; family Percidae; genus Gymnocephalus; species Gymnocephalus cernua. Next base: position 26,106,273 of record CM042425.1, read on the forward strand.
AAGCGGTAGGCGTGGCTTGGGAGTGGACTCAAAGCAGCGAAGCGAAGTTCATTCTGGGATTTGGTGCCTTTCATCCATATGAGCCAAAAACACATTTTCTGGCTTTTCTCGGCCTAGAAGGCACCAATTAAATTTTTTTTTTCACATTTCTGCTACATAAGTGACCCAATTTAAAGATATATTCAGCTTTCCAGCGGTGAAGTATCCCTTTACGTATGTGTGTATAAATATGGTTTATGTTTATCAGCAGGAACAGGAGTCGATTATGTTGTTTTGAAGGTTCAGCTTAAAGGTGGAAATTGGCATCAGAGACGTAAGTTTCAGAGTATTTTGTAGTATGTTCCAGTCATGTACTGCTGCAAAGCGGAAGGCCTTGGTAGAAGAAGTAGGGGGGGTACTAAACTTAATAAAATACTTGATCTCGTGTGATAGGTGTTATGAGCAGCATGAAAAAGTGATGACAGATAGAGAGGTGTCTTGCCCAGAATTGTCTTGTGTATATGAAGCAAAACCAATGATGGAGCTGTCGAGTATGAAGGGAGGGCCAGCCCACCAGTTTATACAGGTAACAGTGATGAGTGTGAAAGGGTGCATTAGTGGCAAAACGGATCGCTTCAGCTGATTTATTTAAACGTTATTACGCTGCATAACTTACTGGAAGAAAACTAAGCAACGTGTTGTTGCTGGACAAAATCACTGATTATATGCGATACTGGCGCTCTTTGATATGAATGACCACGTTGCATTGTGGGATATCGCCTTTGAATCCGCTCGGCTCATATCGTAGTGTTCTGTTTTACAGCATACTGTAATATTTCACCGGTAATAAGACCAAAATAATATTATTAAAATGAAGAAATGAATACCATGATAACATCTAAATAAATGTTGACAGATGTAGCGTTATAGTTTAAAAAAATCAATAAACATAAAGCCATCCTGCTTCCCTGGCCGAAATAGACCGAAATAATAAAATTAAAAGAAATACATAAAAACCATGATAAGATCTGGTGAATAAATGTTGATTAAAAACAGCGGTTATAGGGCTAAAAATACCAATAATAGCGAAGCTGTATACAGCTTCTCTGCTGCAGCCGACTGGCAGAAAGAAACGTGCTGTGATCACGAAATATGCTTCCCATTAAAATACATTACCGTAAAACTTCAAATAATAGCCGAGTCCCAAATAGACGCCTGTCTCTTTTAAACGCCTGGTGTGACAACAGATTTGGGTAAATAAAGGCCGGTCTCAAATAGAGGCCTGGTCTGTTTTTTTGTTTTTTTCCGTGTCGGGTTGTATTTGATCTTTTAAAACCCGTCCAACACAATTCATTTGGATAAAAGCGTTGCATTTTAGAAGATAGACGGGATTGTGAACAGCGATGTCCGCGCTGCGCGCACACACTCTCACACACACACAAACATAGCGGAGCCGAAGTGTGTTGCAACTCATACAGCCTACTATTAACATTACCTCCGCTAATTAAATCCATGCCTGGTAAACATAAAGCAGAACTGCGACGTCTGTCCGAGGAAGACGACCAAAGGGCCAGACTGGGAGGCGGAGGGAGGAAGAAGGTCAGTGAAGAGCTGGAGGTGAGCGTGTGTGAGTGGATCCACAGCATGCGGGTAAAGCATCGTCAATTAAAGGCCCGTCTCTTATAGACGCCTGTCTCAAATACACGCCGGGGCATTTCGGCGATTTGGGTAAATAGAAGCCCGGGCTATTATTTGAAGTTTTACGGTAGTTTAAAAAAGGTGACTACATCATGAAAATCTTCACAATTACGTGATGGTATCACGATCTAATAGATTTATTTTCATGATGCCATCATGAACTGACGTGAGACTGGGTTGACTCCAGATTATATTTTTTTATGTACACCGCAGACAGGCACAGGATAAACGAATGCGAGATAGGTATTAGAGATGTTTCAGACCATTCAGGAGTGTATCTCACACTGCACTAGGATAATAAAAAATGCCTCACTTTGGAGATTCAACCCCAGTTTATTTAATGATAGGTCATGCAAAGAATTCATCAAAAAAGAGCCCTTAGGCTATAAAGCTTCTCGCATGGAGACTACGTAAACAACGAACCAAGAGGACTATACAAAATAAGGAATACAAGAAATAATAGTGTTTTACAAGCTAGAGGATATTCAACAACCTTTTGGGAATTATTATAAGGATTTATATAGCCGATCGGATACAGCTGATTAAAGATAGACTGTTTCTTGAAATCTCTGGATCTCCCCTCAATAGGGGACCAGCAAAATAATTCACTGACCTCAGATATAACCATTGCTGAGCTGGATAAAGCTGTTGCACGACTGAAGGCGACTAAAACACCTGGGTCTGATGGTTTCATCAGTGAGTGGTATAAGGCCTTTAAACCTGAGTTGGCTCCACTGCTCCTTAGATGCTAGTGGCGCATGCGCGAGCGGCAACACGGTCCATGCACGTCTCCTACCTGTATTTGTTTGTTTTTGCTTTAATGTGTGTTTTTTAAACGCCGTAACGTCAAAGATTAATTAAGCCATAAAAACAATACGTGTTGGCCCTCATTATGAGGCCGACTAAAGTATTTTTTCTGCTGATCCTCACGTTGTTGGCCGAATTCATCCAACATGTTGTCGGCCACAACATTAAGATACACAGCGGCCAGACGGTTCGGATCACCTACACCCGGGACTTTCTGTTAAACATTGGACTCCCTTCAACCCGTCTTTGCTTCAAAGACACGTCGCTGTTACCACAATGTGTTAGAGGCAACAACACAAACATAAGGAAACGCGGGAGGAAAGGGGGAATCCGGGAGCGGATTAAAAGGCAACCCTATAGACAATCTCTTCCAACTGTCATGCTGGGTAATGTCCAAAGCCTACGGAATAAAGTGGATGAGTTGCGGGCCTGCACTAAGTACCTTTCGGACTACCGGCAGTCTTGCCTTATCTGCCTGACAGAGTTGGTTTACGGGGGCGGATCCTGATTCTGCAGCCGACCTGGAGGGTTTCACGCTGGTGAGGATGGATCGTAACCAAAATTCTGGGAAAAGCAATGGTGGAGGTGTTTGTGTATATATTAATAGTAAGTACTGTTACCCTGCTCATATTACACTGAAACACCAAGTTTGTACGAAGGACATTGAACAATTAGCGCTCAGCTTAAGGCCCTATCACCTGCCCAGAGAGATGCACCAAATCAGACTTTTTGTTGTGTATATCGCACCCTCTGCAGACATACAAGTTGCTGCTTCTACTATCCACGAACTTGTAGCTCAGTCGGAGGCAGAGGCTCCAGATTCTGCTAACTTTGTGATGGGAGATTTTAATTCATGTAGCTTAAAAGAGCACTTGCCCACATATCGCTGCGAGACTGTCTAGAGTGCACGGATTGGGACATAGTGACCATAGTGTTTTTAGAAGAATCCTTGTTCTCTGCCCCTGGACGTTAAGTTCATTCATCAACTTCTCGGTACAGAATGTTGCAGTACTACCAGGGTCTAAAAAGGCGTAGGTTGTTATAACCTTGTTACTTTTGACCAGTGTTGGTCATCTTACTTAAAAAAAGTAATTAGTTACTTAGTACAAAATTACTTATCTCAAAGTAATTGAGTTAGTAACTCAGTTACCACATTGTAAAAGTAATTGGTTACTCAGCAAAGTAACTGCCTTGGTCACCTGTTGCTGACCCGAAAAATCGAGCGTTGCTTGTTTTAACAGAGTGACTCCGTCTCCTTTGCTGGAGCTCACGCTAGCTGCCTTTGGGCTTGGGGTTATTATGGGGTTGGGTTAGCAGCAGCAACAAGTGTCGGGTTGATGTAAGGTGCTTCATAAGATTTGTTGCTTGAGGCAGACGTGGATAAAGTCTTTTTTTCCTGGGCATAGCATGCGTGTTGCATAAACATTTTTGCCTTTAATTTCAATGAGCGAGATGAGTTCGAGAACGCTACCTTTGAATTACCCTGGCTCGTCGGCATTGTCGCTGTCTTGTGTTTAGTGGTAGTCAGAGCGTGCAGTGAGACAGCGTGAGCAGGGCATCCACCCACCCAGCACATTTGCAACGGTGTCGTCATCCCCCCCCCCCCCCCCCCCCCCCCCCGCTCTCTCCAGGCAGCTGATGTGTAGCCAAAGCCTGACACCTCGCGCTTCATTCAACCAAATTGTAGTAACGCGCCACTTTACATTCTCAGTAACGATAATGGCGTTGCTCCGTTACTGAAAAAATAACGCCGTTAGTAACACCATTATACTTAAACGCCATTAGTCCCAACACTGCCTTTGACATGTTTAATCTGTACAGGCAGAATGGAAAGAGTGCAATCTTTTCCGGACCCAGTATGGTCACCGATTTGTCATGGAAACCAGAGCGCTAATTTTTTCTTGGGGTGTTTCTTTTGACAGATGTCACATATGAGCCGCCTTTTGCATTCTCTGCTCATAGTTCTCTGGTGGCTGATCAATGGCAGGCAATGGGTACGTTTTGTTCTCCTTCTCTGAGCTTTCAGACACAGCAGTTATGGCAGTGACAAAGCTACTTCCTTTGTTGGTAGGTTTAAACACCTTTAATCTAGAGGCTTTGTTGGCAGGACAGGGATCTTGAATGTCCCCAAAATGTGATCTAGGCTAATCCTAGCCTGTTTTTCAACAAATTGCACCAGATCTTTGAAGCTTGCTCTCCGTTTATGCCTTTCATGTATGTCACAAGCGACGGTCCCGAACTTATCCCTGAGTTTAAAAGGGAGTTTGGAAATAATTATTTTCAGGTTGGAAGGTGTGTTTATCTCTTCTATGTACTGACCACTTTGCAGTACATTATAACATCCTCTCTAAAATAGTCCATAAGAATGCAAGGCCTTGGCATCTTCAACTTTTATGGTTGGCCAGCTGAGGGCTTTATCGATGTAGTCTGCTGTGATTTTCATACCATGGCCAAAATGATCAAATAAAATCCTCCTGGCCTCCCTGTATCCAGTTGAAGGTTCCAAGTGGAGACAACTTTGAACTAGATCATTTGCTTGTCCACTTGTGAACTGTACTAAAAAGTAGAGCCGGTCTTGGTTGCTTGTCCGTTTTTACTTTCAATGCAGTGTTCAAAAGCTTAAATAAAAGGCTGATACTGTAGTGGTTCACCAGAGAATGCTGTCATGGCTTTGACTGGAAGTAAAGACAAACACTGTTGCTTCACGATGAGCTCCGAAACCTCCTTTTTTTTTTTTTCTCCTCAACACATCAACCAGAGCATTATTTCCAGTCTGAGTGGTGTCTGCAGGCGTCACGGGTTGTTGCTGTTGACTTTGACCAGTCCTGGTTCTAGCACAACCTGCAGCCTCATCTGAGCTGGTGTAGATGAGGCCTAAATGAGGAATGCTGTATTGACCTTGATCTTCTAATTGTGTTGTTTGGTCTTGTGAAACTCCCGGTGTGGAGGGCTTAAACCTCTCCAGTGTTTTCAGTGGTCTTTTCTTTCCTTTTTTACTTTAAATGCTTCTTCTATTTCAATTTGATGCTTCTTTTCAAGCATATTTGCATGAACCAAGAGAACTGCTCTCTCTTCCTCCAACTGTGCCTTTAATCTTCTGGTGGTTGAGGATGTAGTGCTTCCAACACCCCCATGTGACGCACTGTGTGTGTGACGTCTTCTGGCTGTATGTCAGGAAGCTCTTCAGGCTGTTTTATTAGACTGCTCCTGATAAGCAGCCAACTCCATCTTTATTCAAAAAATCTCTGAACCTCCTTTTATCTTAGGCTTGAACCAGTCCATTTGGTCACACTCTTCTTCTTCTGACATGAACCTTTGGACAGAATCTTGAAACTGGATAAATTCTTCCAGTAATTTATCAAGCGTTTCACATTTCAATTGTATGGTATGTTTGTCAGGCTTTACAAATGCATTGTCCATATATGCTCATTCTATTTACGTGTTAACACTCCCAGTTTTCCTCTGCGAGAGTGTATTCATTTCAAAAGAGTCATCTCATCTTCATCAGCAGCCTCGGCGGGCTTCTCCGCATCAGGCTCGGACACGCCCTCCGCCAGTTCCTTTACTTCTGACATCCCGACAATCAACAACAAGCAAGCGACATCAATCTCCACAACAGCAAGTCCTCCGCGGGACATCCATTTACAAACAATTCCTTAGTTGAACATACAATGATCGCTTCGGCACATAATTCATTGCACATCCAATATTGTTCGTTTTAGCATTTGTCCCGAAGTCCAGATGCGTCTGTTACTTCCACTAGATCGCTTGTTTAAAATCCATTTTCCTTTTTATTTTTTTTTATTTTATTTATTTATTTATTTATTTTTTGCCCCGTGTCCAAGGAGTAGTGCGAACAAATCCAACGCAAATGTTTTTTAACTTAATATAGTGGCTATTCCATTTCAAAATTAAAGCCACTGCCCCAGCAATAGAAGAGTGGTTTTAACGCACCTTTGCTCCTTTGTTGATCCAGGCATGCGGTCGTTGTTTGAAAATAATAGGCTACTTAAACACAAATATCCTACTTATAGGAATACATCTTTATGTTCCTACCAAAACGTTGTAGGCTAATGTTGCATGTGTGTGAATCAGGGAAAATAAACGATACTAGTTTCTTAAATTATATCAAATAAGATGAAACTGGATGACTAGATGTGTGTTTAAACAAAAACTGTTTGGTCTCAACTAAAGCTAGGACTTCCAAAAAAACACAACCCTTCACACCCGTCTCCAACTTCCCTTTATCCATTATACCACACCGATTTGCCAGTCAGTGGCCTGGCTGTCCATCAAATCAGTGAATCAGAACTATAACCAAAAATATGGGAAGTCTTAAAAATAACTATTGTTCTTTCAACATAAATAAACTAGTGCTGTCAAACAATTAAAATATTTAATCGCGATTAATCGCATTAGTCATAGTTAACTCACGATTAATTGCAAGTAATCGCACATTTTTATCTATTCTAAATGTCCCTTGATTTCTTTTTGAAAATTTCTTTTTCATTTTAATGCTCTTATCAACATGGAAAAGTGGATCGGCTTGCTTTGTGCAAATGTTTTATTTATTTATTTTTTTTTTATTGAAAACAACATTGGTATATACGTAGTGTTCAATTTCACACTAACATTCACACTTGGAGCTAATAATCTTTCACACAATGTAACACTGTTACCTCCATTTTCCATTGCAGATAGTACTGCCTCATGCCTGAGGCGAGCGTGGCTCGTCGTCATAGCGACTGTGGTTTCCCCAACTCATTTCCTGGTTGTCATTCTCCATAAACAACGTAAAATCAAGGAGAGGGTTAACTTTTCCTGCTCCAGGTTTCCCACCGTGGTCAGAAAGAACAGGGGAGACACTTTATTTCTCTCACTATGACTCTAGAGTCGCTACTCGCTCCGAAGCTAATCGCCGTGACGAGCCTACAGTAGTAGCTACCGGCTACGCGGCTCGCAAGCCCAAACAAGTGTGTTTGCGGCCGGCCACGCCAAGACCCGCCCTTCAATCACTACTATTGGCCAGGCGTCCAAGGTAACGTAACCCCATTTGTTCAGGTCCTATCCCCTGACCAATCCGCTATCCTAACCTTAACCACTCGAGGTGAAATGCCTAACCCCAACCAATCGAGCTGCTTCGTAGGGCGGGACAGGGCGTGGCCATAGTGGGATTCGTAATTTTGTCGGCCGTGTCTGTTTTTATTTCCGGTCTAGCTAGATCCGAAAGAAAGTTAATCGTGCGATTTAAAAAAAATTGTCGGCGTTAAAATGGGTTTGCGTTAACGCCGTTAACGCGTTAAACTGACAGCACTAAAATAAACAAACTGCTTTTTTGGCACCTACAAGTAAAACTTTGGTTGCTGCTGGCCCCCAAAGAAAGAGAAAATGAGTAAATTGAATAAATACATTTCAACTTTTTAGCAGATAGTTTTGTTAAGAAAACCTCATTGACAGTTTGATATTTTACTGAAAAAAGTAGGTTAATATAACTGTCAGTTAATATTTTACTTAGATTGTTGTACGTGTACTTGAGATTTCTCTGTTTCCAAGATTATCTCTAAAATTCTGTTTTAGCTAGATATTATAAACCCATAGCAATAATAGTTATGAGACTCATGCAGCTGATTACCAAGCCTAATTGAAATGAGTCTGCAAGTATTTCTGTTCATTTGTGAAAAGCAGGAATAAAAAGAACAATAACTAATACATTTAAAAAAAAATCATTTGTATAGCACCACAAGAAATGCAGCACAAATTGCTTTACAATAAGTCAATTATAAATAGACATAGAATGAACATAAAACGGGGATAGAATGGCATAATTATTAAAAAAAAAGATGGAAAATTAAACACACTTGAAGCAGGAGCGCTAAGCCTTCAACTGGCCGGTTGGTTCCTCATTTCGGTGCCTGACTTTCTTTTTTTTTTTCAGAAGCATCGCTGCACGGAACGCTACGTTACCGTTAGCTACTAGCTGGATTAAACACAATGGTTAAAATGCTGACGGCTTACATAAAGTGTGTCTGTATTTCCCTGTAGAGGTTTCCAACACCGAGATGTAACTGCAGTGTGTCTGACTGCAGCTGCCGTTGTTGGAAAAACAAGACACAGACGGTGTGGGAAGATGATTTTGAGGTTCCATGAGTTCAGCACAAATTGATCTGTGCTTTCGAATAGTCGCTCGTTTGGTCGCCGGTTGTTATTAAAATCTAAGCCACAGTAAACGGGGTCCATCGTTATTCAGAAATGTATGCTTACCAATGAAATGTTGGTCAAGCAAAAGCAGCACCAGCTGTAGTGCCAGATACATTGAATTACACAGAATGTCCTTCTGCACCCTTGAAAGAGAGGGAAGGTGCAGCAGGTGTACCCACCAGTTATATTCTGTTTCACCTGATTGCAGACACTTGAAACCAGCGATCGACCGATTTATCGGCCGGCTGATATATCGGGCCGTTATTTGCGTTTTTTACGTGTATTTGCATTGGCCGATACGCGGCTGCTGCGTTCGCTGATTTTCCCAGCATTATTTACAGTCAGGCATCCACAAAGGCAGCTCTGTGTTGCTAGGTACGCTCCCGTTCACATGCAGTCAGACCATGCACTGCCCCTCCCCCACTAGCAGAGTGCTGCTGGAAGACAACGGTGAGTTTTAAACTTTCAAAGCATCTTTTAACTGTTTGACTTAGCTGAAATATTGCCATACACCTAGCCGTTACGAACACTGGTCATAGGATTAAGTAATGACGACGTGTTTCCGTGCTATTTTTGGGAGTTTGATTCAGCCATCACCCGGCTGACACACACCACAGCGTCCAGACACACACACAGCTAAAGAGCACACACACCAGACAGCTGGGCGGAGTTGCCATCGCAGTCAGAGCGCAGCCCCCCCACCCCCTCAAGAAGAGCATAATGATGAGATATGTTTTATACGTAGTTGAATATTAATTCATGTTAACGTTTATCATGTACAGACATACGTGCACGTTGTTCCGTGGTATTTTTGGGAGTATTCAGCGACCAGCTGGCTGAGGTTTGGACACGTATGTGTGTGTCTTTCGGAGAGACACACACATACGTGTCCAAACCTCAGCCAGCTGGTCGCTGAATACTCCCAAAAATACCACAGACACACGCGTCGGACATAAGTGCACCGTGTTGTTTAGTTTGCTGACGTTATCGTTATCAATCCAGTTCAATGGTGGTTGAGTTTTTCAGTCAGCGTCAGCTACCAAACGCATGTGTGTGTCTCACTCAGTGGGACACGCATCACAGCGATAATGAGAGTGCTGCTTTTAAAACTTATGTTTTAGAGATGTTTTATATGTGGTTAAATATTTCTACCTTTTAACGTTGATGCAGTTTTGAACAGAAACTTGAACAATTTGTTGCTTAATGTGCTTCTGACATCACGTTATTTTCCTCTGCTGATTTATGTTCTGTGGTTGACAAATCTGGCAGTTTCTTTTACATTTTTGTTTAGAGCTACTAGTGTGTAGTCTTTGCATATTAGGCAGCACATTAACCTTAGACATGCTCATTTTATTATGTAGAAAATTGAGGGAGCAAAAGCAGTATCTGCTCCAAATATCGGCTCAAGAAAATCGGCAGCCTGTATCGGACGTCGGCTAAGGCTGACTAAGGCTAAAAAAATCCGTATCGGTCGATCCCTACTTGAAACTCGCCAGCCTTGTGGTGCATTTTAAGTTATTGTAAAATACCCTTTTCCCATCTGGTGCTTGTTTTTGTCATTTACCAGCAATTTACTGCTGAAAAACGTTATTGTTAAGTTATTGTTACTACATTATTAATCAATCATTTAATTTTGACCATATGGCCTTAATAAACAAGCCGTTCTTTAATGTTGCTGTCGTTTTGTGCTCCTTTTTTACAACCCCAAATCAGATAAAGTTGGGACAGTATGAAAAACACAAATAAAAAAAGAAAGTAGTGATTTCTAAATGTACTTTGACTTGTATTTCATTGCAGACAATGTGAACACAAAATATTTCATGTTTTGTCTGGTCAACTTTCCTGTCTTTCAGACCTGCAACACATTCCAAAAAAGGTTGGGACAGGAGCAATTTAGGGCTAGTAATCAGGTAAATTGGTTAAATAATGATGTGATTTGAAACAGGTGATGTCAACAGGTGATTGTAATTATGATTTGGTACAAAAGCAGCATCCAAGAAAGGCCTAGTCCTTTAGGCACAAAGATGGGCCGAGGATCGGCAGTTTGCCAACAAATACGTGAGAAAATTATTGAAATGTTTAAAAACAATGTTCCTCAAAGAAAGATAGGAAGACATTTACTTATTTCACCTTCAACAGTGCATAACATAATTAAAAGATTCAAGGAAAGAGGAGGAATTTCAGTGCATAAAGGACAAGGGCGCAAGCCTAAGCTGAACAACCGTGATCTCCGATCCCTCAGGCGGCACTGCATCAAGAATCGTCATTCATCTATAAGCGATATCACCACATGGGCTCAGGACTACTTTGGCAAACCTTTGTCAAGTACCACAATACGTAGTTACAGCCACAAATGGCAGTTAAAACTGTACTGTGCCAAAAGGAAGCCCTATGTTAACAGTGTCCAGAAGCGCCGTCGACTTCTCTGGGCTCGGAGGCATCTGGGATGGACCATCACACAGTGGAAACGTGTACTGTGGTCAGATGAATCAGTATTTCGGGTATTTTTTGGGAGAAATGGACGCCGTGTGCTCCGGACCAAAGAAGAAAAGGATCATCCAGACTGTTACCAGCAACAAGTCCAAAAGCCAGGGTCTGTCATGGTATGGGGTTGTGTCAGTGCCCTTGGCAAAGGTAACTTGCACTTCTGTGATGGCACCATTAATGCTGAAAAGTACATAGAGATTTTGGAGCACAATATGCTGCCTTCAAGAAGACATATTTTCCAGGGACGTCCATGCATATTTCAAAAAGATAATGCAAAACCACATTCTGCACACATTACAAAGTCCTGGCTGCGGAGGAAGAGGATACGGGTACCTGACTGGCCTGCCTGCAGTCCCGACCTGTCTCCAATAGAGAATGTGTGGCGCATTTTGAAGCGCAAAATGCGACAACGAAGACCCCGTACTGTTGCCCACCTTAAGACTTGTTTGCAGCAAGAATTGGAAAAAATTACACCTGAAACACTTCATCACTTGGTGTCTTCAGTCCCTAAACGTCTTTTAAGTGTTGTGAAAAGGAATGGCAACATTACAAAGTGGTAAATGCTTTACTGTTCCAACTTTTTTTGAAATGTGTTGCAAGAACCAAAATAGGAATTTTGTTTTTTTGAAACAAAAACAATAAAAATCATGAGGAACACATTACATTTTGTGCTGTTGTATTGTCTGCAATGAAATACAAGTCAAAGTACATTTAGAAATCACTACTTTCTTTTTTTATTTGTGTTTTCCATACTGTCCCAACTTTTCTGATTTGGGGTTGTGTGTGTGTGTGTGTGTGTGTGTGTGTGTGTGTGTGTATGTATGTATGTATCTATCTATCTATCTATGTATGTATCTATCTATCTATCTATCGGTTTAGGCACCGCTTTAAAAGTACCGGTTTAGCACCGGTATCGGAAAAAACCTAAACAATACCCAACCCTACCTGCGACAGATGGGGTTATGAATATTAAGGGCTGAGGGGAAGTGTGAAGCCTCTCACTCGGGAGCGGCTGAGCCAAGTGGAGACCTAGTGGTACATTTCTGTGTAACGGTCCGGTGTTTGTATAGAGTGAAGGCGATAACTAAACGACTTTAACTTTGACGCTTTTCTATTGAATTAAAACAACCAGCATTTGAGGCATATTTTGATTAAACTAACAGTGTTTGATATATTTTCTTTTCTTATGCTTTTTTTTTTTTTTTTTTTTTTACACACCTTACCCCGAAATTCCACCAGGCATGAATGCGCCGGTGTTCAGGTTTTGTTTCGTCTTCCGCCATGCGTCATACCACACCGGGAGCTTCCAAAGTGGAGTGTTTTTGCCTGCCTGGCTCAAGCCTTTCCACTCCCTGTTGAACGCCCATGTACGTGTTTTTAGCGGAGCGGAGAGCCGCTTCTCACTCGCTTCTGGGACGCACGTCGCGGCTGGCGGAATAACAAGCATTGTCTTGAGTGGTGGCTATTGCTGAACGCAACCCAGACGCACCTGGTGAAATTTAGGGGTTAATTCATTGTACCTGTCATGATTCACTTTTCAAGTCTAAAGCAGGTGAGAATTTGATAGTAGGGTATAAGGTTATATGTTATGTTTTTACTTGGATGTTTTTTTTTGTTTTTTTTTGTGTATTTTTTTTTACAGTTGCTAAACATGTCAGAGGAGCGCATGGAGGATGGTTTCGCCATGCCCCCGGAACTGGTATCTGAGGACGGAGATATGAACAGACTGGTGTTGCAACATTGTGTGATGCCTGCATACCAGTTCATCATTCAAGTAGCACCTGATCAGACTTTGGTAACTCATTTCACTTTCCTTATATTCTGCCTAATTTTATGCTTGATGTTTGTCAGCTACACTCTAGCTACACCTCTGATGCTTGCAAGGGAGCTATTGTAGTGCAGCTATTATGAAAATGGACTGTTAATGTTGGTCCCAGTCAGTCAATACTCTGTAGATGAAAAATTAATAGATGTGTCATGGTTATACATTTCTCCCTCTAGGGTTTTACACTTACTGTGTGTATACACTGTGTGTGTTGCTATTTCAACTTGTCAATGAAGTTGATATCTTATTTGTGACACAAAAATTGTCAAGACACAGTTCTCCATCATGAAGGTGATGTGACAGTGTTAACACCGAATTGGACTACTATTTAATTTACAATTTTATTTTATTTTTTAACCGGTCATGAAACTGTCTCAATTTAACACTGATGCCGTCAGACAGACAGCCCTTAATGTCCAGGCACCTGGCATTCAGTGCGTCCAAGAGGGACATCTCATCGTGTGGCTGGTGGTCATATCATTTCCACCTCCAGGAGGAAAAGAATTCCTCTGTGGGGCTGATTTTGATGATTTGACATGAATGTGCTACAATTACAGCTGGGAATCAAGACAATGCATTTGATTGTCTTCAGTGTGGCTCTCTCATCCGAGGCATTCAAACTGTCCTCACAAGTACCCCGTCATCTGATTGCATAAATCAGGGTGAAGAGGTTTAGATCAAGACAAGACACATTTTTCATTGTTCCATTGGCGTGAAGTGCTGTTCAGTTTATAAGCTTACTGTGGCTGTCACAATAGCTGTTGGTCTAGGTGTGTGTGTTTGTGATTATATATCAAGTAACTGAACAAAAGTTGAATTAATGGCAAGTGTGGTGGTTCTTCGTGCCGTTTATTCCATGAAGAAAAAATAGTAACACTAACGTTATCGTCTTTATTCAACAGATGTCTCAACCCTAGAGCAGATGGCTTGGGCCGCTATTGGAAACCTGTCAGGTTGGCTATGTTTAATACATGAATATCAAATCTGAATAATCAGTACAAGTACATTTTCAGATAATGTGCAGATTGCTGAAATCATAACAAAAGTTGGGAAGATTATTAAAAATCTAGTCGGTGTAAATGGTTATGTCAAAACACATAGTAGTACAAATGTTGCCCCCATGTGGTCTGAAAGGTTGTTGTCTTTTATATGAAACTTTCCATTGACAATTGGTACAAAACAAGCACAGGCGTTGCTCACAGAAGAACCTTTTTCATGTCACAGTAGAAAAAGCACAGGCGTAAACAATTAAAATGAATGACTGAATAGCGTTTAGCTTTCAGGTTCCTGGCGTGGACCTTTTTCACAGCAGACATTTTGACTTGTCATAGTAGGAAAAGCACAGCTGAAATTGATAATCTTAAAGCCCCAGTGTGTAACGTTTGTAGTTGTTCATTATCAAAATCTGTATTGCCCTTCACAAACTTCTCCTTTTTTATGAGTATTGACCACCACCACCAATTTTAAGTATTCCTTTTGGCTTGAAATTTTACATTTACGCTTGCATGAACTGGGGTAGACGCTCCATATTCATGCGCCATCTTGAAATGCGTTAGCCGGTAAGGGACATACAGGCTATACTGCTCCGCCTTTCGCGTTTTCAACTCACAGCTGTTGCTAACGGGTATCGTCGCTTCCCGGCCCCGGCGAGTTTGAAGAAGGAAACACGGAGGACCACACATATTCAAAATCCAAATTTCAGGAACAGGAGTCTTCTTCTTCTTCTCCCAGAATAATAAAACGGATATTGAAAATAGAAAGAGACTGGCGTCATCAGAAAAAAGAGCTGCTTTGCACACACCAAATCCCAACTAGTTAATTATCCTCCGCGCTTTTTTTTTTTCCTTTGTTGGGTGGCACGCGTGCCCGCTCGTTGTGTGGCGCGCATCCGCGCCACTCTCTGACATGCACTCCAACAAGACGGCCTTTTGTACACTTTCGCTTTTTGAAGCGTGGCGGCTACCGTAACTACAATACGTACTTTCAAATGCGTGGCGAGAGATAGTTGATTGCAATATATGAGCTCAACGCTAGATGGGAGTAATTCTTACACACTGGGGCTTTAACGATGGCCCAGTTCCATCAAGTGTCCCAGTGAGCTATTCCAGTGAGTCAGCATGCACAATACCAGGGCCTCTCCTGAGTGGAATGCAGCCATCATTAATGGTTTTGAATGCAGCTGTGCTTCTCCTACTATGACATGTCAACATGTCTGCCGTGAAAAATGTCTATTGTTCATGCTGGCTCACTGTCTTGCTGTCACTTCTTATTGGGACACTTGGAATAGAACAGAGCCATTGTTAATGTGATTAGAAACACCTGCACTTTTCTGTCTGTGACGAGTCAAAATGTCTGCTGTGGAAAAGGCCTATTGCTAAACGTTGTGTTCTTTTAGTGGGCTACTTAATTCAGTTTCACAACCAGAGTAAATGTTGAATTGTATTTGTTTAGTGTTATGGTGCGTTCCATTTGTACTCGGAAGTCTGAATTTTTGAGTTCCAAGTTGGACATTTCAAATGGAACGCCCCCTGAAGACGGGTTTCCGACTCGGAAAGTCGGAGAACCTCACAGTACCCTGAACAAAGCCGACCACAAAATCCCACGTGGCTGCTCAGTCAGCAGTAGCGAAAGCTGTAGTAATGTATACCGTTAGCACTTCTGTCTTATTTGTGTCTCATTAAACCAGTTGTTCAAACAGTACTGTCCATCCTCTGTCTGTCGACATGATGTTACGCTGTTTGTAAGCACAAAATGCAGCGTAATGTGGTGTTATCAACTGGTATTGCTAACGATGGCTAGAGCAAACCCCACTGTTTCTCCAACTTGTTTGACTGGTACGCAGTCAACCCGGGTGTGACGTCATCCCCAGCTCTGGCTCCAGACTTCCGAGGTAAATGGAACGCATGCTTAAATCCACGTATCTTCCTGCTGCCAGCACGCCACTGCCACAGGTGTTTTCAGTTATTCTGGCTGATTAGACCTCAGCTCAAGTTGGAATTAGGTGTGTGTGACCGGTAATTTGTTCAGGTCACTAGACTCTTGCATATAGAAATAATAAATACCTCTTTGAATGTTTAATGCTTTATTTTTGACAACACTGGAGCACAGTGGAAAAGCCTGAGTAATGTTTCCACTGGTTTGATATGCATTGTTACAGTGCCCTCTTCTGGTAGAATGTATCAAGTCTGTTGCACCCAGCATCACAGTTAGGTGTGATCAGTAGTGTGCTCTGCTGCACCTGTAACCACAACTTATAGGGACATCATGGTGTACTAAAAACTCCTACATAGGTTTAGTATGTTTGGGGGAGGAGAAAACAACCTTTCAGATAAGTTATTTCTATCAACAAGTCACTCGATGTCGTAGTTGTGTTAAAGGAGCTGTGCTATTTTAGAGAAGGTAATTTTTGTTTTATTTTTAGGGGCCTGTTGAAGAAAGGAAAATCTTGAAGAAAATGCTGTTTTATTTCTTGTTTAATTTAACTTTTGAAATTTACATTTTGTTTGAGTAAATATGTGTTTTTATTTTCATTTAACAAACTGTATCCTTGGCAGCCCTTTAATAAAATGTAAAAGAAAGCTTCCTTTTTTTTAATTTCTGTCTGAAAGGGTTTGTTGTTTTTTTTTAGTCTAGATGCATTTTCATTCAATTTCATGGTACCAAGACTACTGTTATAAATATGAAATTAATATTAAAAGGTTTCATGAATTGTCCTTTTGAAGGAAGAAATTTGTACCAGGACAACTTTTGTGTTCATATTTCTCGCTCTCAAAAACTTAATTTGTCCATATAATTGGATGTTATGTTTTATGAAGCTATCTCATGTTAAAAGCTTTAATTTCAAGTTTAATTGTTACTACTACCCATGTATTAATCTATCTCATTTCAAAAATACAGTTGGAAATAACAAAATGGATGATACATTTTGCAACGACCCATTGTACTAGTGTTTTTATTAAATCCATTATGTCCAGATTTGTATTTGCAGTGGTGGAAGAAGTAATTAGGTAGTAAAGATGTTGTCCAATGAAATAAAAGTAGCAATACCACAGAGTACAAATACTCCATTACAGGTAATAGGCCTTTGAAAATGTTTGCCCAAGTAAAAAGTTCATAAGCATTTTCAGACCAATTGTCTGAAAAAGAAAAGTATCAAAAGTACTCTTTATGCAGAATCTTATATACCGGTATGTTTAATTGAATTCATTACTGATAAATTAACATTTAAACAGCATTTGAATGGAATAAACTGTTAAAGGTGGAGCAAACTTGTATTGTAGTGTTTGATAGTCTCATGGCCTATCTTACTGTGTTTTTATGGGAAATCTTAATTTCCAATGTAACTAGTAAGTAACCACAGCTGTTAAATGAGAGACAATATTTCCTTCTGAAATGTAGAAGAGCAGAAGTTTAAAGTGGCAGAAAATGGAAATACTCAAGTAAAGTACAAGTAGGCTACCTTTAACTTAAGTACAGTACTTGTATAGTATTACTTTTTGTGGGCTTCAATCTCAAAGGTAGATGTGACAGTTATCCAAAATGATCTCTTTTGTATTTGTGTACTACAGTGTACAAGTTGTTCTCCATTAGAACAGAGGGTGGCGCCTGTTTGATGGGGTATATTTTTTCCGACTTGAGCTGGGCCTATAGCCAACTAAACAACCTTTTAGGAGACGGCATCAGATATCCAGCACGGCTGTACGTTATATGTGTGGCTTTATAAACACAATAACTAAGTGCAGTGCGAAGATTGATCCCCACTGTGGGTGTATGAGCGGGAGCCCTTGGGTGTCAGACTGTGGACAGGCGTGGCAGTGGGCTGGTCCAGGCGCACCGAGCGATGAAAAACATCAGGATCCGTTGACTTGGTATCAGCCGGGGCCCTGAAATAGTCTGACAAAGGAACCCCAGTGTCGCAAGCCAACAGTGACAGATTTGTTGTAATTGACTACATCTGCTTCTTCTGAGGACGGATGTGGGTGTGCCGCACCCACACAGAAGACACGGTCCTGAGGATGATGCACTGAGGTGAGTATACTGCCTGCTAGCATTTGTGTTTAGTTGTGTCGAAAAAGGCAATCGTGGTTAAATGGCTGAGCATATAGGTCCTCCCCGACGCGTGCATGAGCTGTGTGTGCGCCGATGATGTCTCAGCGTCCTTATGCCTGATGTTTAATGGTGGTCTCGGTGCATCCCGCTCCCTTCCTACGGTTACATTGATAGTGTGCTTGTATACTATTATTGAAATAGCACAGTGCTATAGTGCACGGCACCCTCTCCATATTGCCCATGCTGTCTTTTCTCCAGTGTGCTGTTAAGGTGAAGGCCCGGGACGAGTTCAAGGTCCCGTATGTGCAGTTTATGTCGTGTATTCGACTGCAAGTCTGTGATGGCAGTGGCTTCCTAGTGCTTTAGCCACGCGCTGTCTAATCTCGCTCATTAGCGTGCCACCGATGGCTTTTTGTTATTTTGCAGTAGCTCATCCTGTGTGTGTGTGTGTGTGTACCGGACGCTGTCAGGAATAATTTGCGGAGCGTGATGAGCTATTTTACTCATTTGGAAAAATAGAAATGATTGTCTTTAAATGGACGTTTGCTCGGTTCTTTACAGAGGAGAGTCGTGCAGTGTTGAGCCTTCGCTGCTGGTGCTCGCTCTGCATTTTGCGGGTGGCCATTAGCGGATCCTGGTGCTGATGCTGCAGCGCGTGCGATTGTTGCTAGGCAGCCATGCCGAGCGCGGGCCGCTATAGCGGGTGGGTGAAGGAACCGAGGATGCTAAAAAGCCATCTAACGATATTGTTCGTTGAAATATACACGATGTGTTGCCCTGCACTTACATGAGTAGGCTACCTGGTCAGTAGGCCTGTCCTCCTCTCCTCCCCCATGTGACACAGGGTCGGTGGGAGTGGGGTTTGCAGATTTTAATCTCCCTCTGCACTAGGACAAACATAGGATGGATTCATCTCAGCCACAGCAGTGTGAAAGTTGACGTTAAAGTCAATGATAGTGGAATTTAGTTTATATTATATTAACCCTAATCTAAATAATGTCAGGTGTAGAATTACTGTAGTGTCTCACATGAAGCATTTTATTAGTCCTACTTGAATGATAGATATATAAACTGATTATACATTGTAGGACTGCAGCAATTATTTTTATTATCGATTAACCCTTTTGATTATTTTGTTGATTAATCGACCAGTTGTTTGGTCTGTAAAATGTCAGGAAATGATGAAAAACGTCAGTGTTTCCCAAAGTGTTTCCCAAAGACAACGTCCTCAAATGTCTCTTTCTGTCCACAACTCCAAGATAATTAATTAGTTTACTGTCATAGAGGAGTGAGGAAACTAGAGCATATTCACATTTAAGAAGCTGGAATCAAAGTTTTTTTTACCTTTCCTAAAAAATACTCAAACCAATGAATCGCTTATCAAAATATCTGTTGATTAATTTAATAGTTAGAACGAAATGAAAGGCTAAGCTAAGCTGGACTTGAACCATACTGTGTTGATAATGCACTGGTTTTCTTATTCTGGTTTTAATACTTTTTTTTTTACTCCATATTTATCTATTGTTGCTGACAGTGTCACTTTTTATCTTTCTATTTTTGTGCTGCTAAGTGAGTGATTGTCATCTTAATGTCATGGTGTAGTGATATGCAATGACAAACTATCGAATCGATTTTGCAGCTTTAACATATTGCAGCACGGCTTGCTCAAGACAAATCTTAATGCAGTTTTTGAAAATCAAACATGGTATTTTGAGGGGTACGGAAGAGGATTACGGCCACATGTGGAACATGTATTAGAGTTCTGAGTTCAAAGTCAGAATTTCTGACTTTAGAACTCAAATACATTTATTCACGCGTGGCCCTAATATTCTTCCGTAGGGGCCAAGTAAACAAGCAGTAATGATCAAGGGATATCTACTTCTCTGACCAATACATTCTGTAAGCTCTCTTTATTAAACTTGTATGATCTATATATATATATTTGCAGTTTGTTGGCGTTGCAATTTCTGTCACATTAGCAATAATAATCCAATACTATGTAGTTAATGAAGTAGAAACCACTTTAAAACTCCCTTGACTGTAATGTTTGGTATATTTTGATATTGTTTATTTACATTTCGGTGGATGCCAAATGTCCCATTAGAGACTGCACAGAGACTAGAATGGCCGGCACAGACTGAACCGAAATGATTCTACCTCTACATCATTTATGCATTTTGTGTATGCTGCACTTCTGGAAAGCACTCAGTCTGCTTAGATGTCTAGAGCTAATAAGTCCATTTAGTTGGACGTTAAATAGAGCAACGGTGCACTTGTACTCTAGTTTGTTGAATATTAGAGTGAAAGTCCTGAAACAATTATGTTGAATAAAAATGCAGTTGAGTTTTTAACTATACTGTAGGTGTATGCGATACAGAAGTACTCAACGCCAAGTAGTGCAATGCGATACAGAAGTACTCAATGCCAAGTAGTGCAGACTTTTTCATTCATTCAACGGGCTAATAGGTGACATCTAAACAAATCAAATGAACGGACAAATATCAGTTGCAGTAAGTTTAGAAAGTAAAAACTTGCTTTGTTTGTAAATGATTTTCAAATAGTGTTGAACATCCAATCCAACATTATTTATATAGCACATTTTAACAAACACAGGGTTTTCCAAAGTGCTTCACAAAAAAAAAACATGATTACACTTATTGATCTTTTATGTTATTTTATTATAGCTATTTGGTTTGATAGAAACTAGTTACGTAACTGATGGGATCCACTGACCAGCCATTACGATATACACTTAATGAAAGCAAAGCAAAAGAAAATCAATCCAGAGCTACTTTAGGTAATTATACCCCTGTCTGCCTCTCTGCTGCTGGATGTCAGTGCCCAGACACAGATCTCGTAAAACCACTTCAAGTGGGTGGATTGACAGCAGTCAGTACAGGCGTGTATATGTGAAGATAATGTAAAAATAATGTGGTTTTAGGGTACGGATTAGGCCAAAGATCTCAGAGTATCCCCCAGCAGAGAGAGTAGCAATTGATTGGTGTGTTCTGATGAAGGATACGACATCAAATAATATTAGTTTAATAGTATTAAACAATTTAAACAACTGCCTTTGCAGTCTGATAAGAATGCAGCTATAGAAGAGGAACGACTGGCGGCTCCCCTACTTCTTGAGATGTTCTGAAACAAACGTGAGGTGGTGATGCTGAGGATAAGAGGAGGAAGAAGCGATGGTGGGCCAGCAGCCAGATCCATATGTCTCCCCTCAGTCATTAGGACCGTCCCTGGAGAGAGAGGCTTTTTGTTTGCTGCCTGTCAGCAGCTGGGCCCCCTCTACCCCGAGAGAGAGAGCGCCATACACACTGTGAAGAGAGAGTGAGAGAGAGAGAGAGAGATCAAATGTAGGCTTTTATAGACTCACTGATATATATATATATATATATATATATATATATATATATATATATATATATATATATATTCATTTTAAACAACATAAAACTGACCATCAAATAAAAAGGAAAGCACTAATCTATTTGAAACGTAAATACTTTGGAATCAATTGTAAGTTGAACAAAGCAGTTCTTTAATAAACAAAACAAAAATAATGCGTGTGTCAGTGTATTCTTGGGGAGGTTAGTTAGTGCTTTAGTGAATGGCTGATGATGTTGGATAGCTGATGTAATGTTTCAGTGCTTTTGAGAGCAGGAAGCCTGGCACTGTCGAGTTAAAGTGCACCGTTCTTTCTTTTTTCTCTCTCTCTCCAGAAACCACATTAAAGGTTTTAGTCATGTGTCACCGTTTCTTGTGTGCAATGCAATGAGATTTAGGAATGCACATGGATCACATGCAAGTTTCTCTTGTGCTATTAGAGTGAGCATCTTAAAAGCTTGCCCCTGAATGCCAGAGACACGAGGAATGGGATTTGGGATTGACAATGCATGTGATCAGAGATGCACAAATAGTTACGTAACAGTAATGACACTACTAAAGTAATTGAGTCAGTTGCACAGGAGAGAGGGTGTGGTGTGCCTGGGACCTTATCTGCTCCCTGCAGCTCTGTGTGTGTGTGTGTGTGTGTGTGTGTGTGAGAGAGAGAGTGTGAGTGAATCGGGGAGTGGCCATCTCTTCTGTAAAGGGCCTTACGGTAACTCTTTACTCTTTCTCCAATTACCGAGCCGTATCACTAGCTAACTTCCTGTTAGCGGATCTGATGCTGCTGTCTGCATGTGAACTCTGCTAATGCTGCATGTTGTATAGCTCTGCTCTTCCACCGGCCAGTTCCCTGAGGAATACAGCATCCTTGATGTGAGGGTAGGTTTTTCATCTTAATGCTGACATTTGAAAATGGAGAAGAAATCCAGGCTTAATGTGTACTCAGGTATACGGTTTATTTTTGCACTTGCTGGCAAGAAACTATGTTCTCATATTAATGCAAGATAAAGGATTGGCTTGGGATTTAATTGTACATAAATGAGCGTATTGATTGTACTGTCTGTTGTTATTTAATATTGTCTTTGCTGGATCTCTTCATAGTTTGGGCTGGTGTGCACCTCTCTGATCCTGAGGATTTGTGGACTGCTTGAAGCGTAGGCTCAGGAAGATTAACCAATATTCTGCTCACTGCACTTCTTCCATTTGCACATTTCCGTAGATTTCTTAGCATAAACCATGATAGCAATGAACAGGATTATGGCGACTGCTTTCATAGCATTCTTAAAACTTAATTTCAACGTCTTTAATTTTCCTTCTTTAATCTTTTAATCGTATCATAGCCCCATTCCCATTGCACTGCACGTTCACCTTGCTCCAGTATTCTAATAAGTGGGGGCGTGTGCAGTTTCTAATGCGTTTCTGACTTATGATGTGCCTTTAGGCTGATGTCCAGACCGTTCTTAAGCTGAATTAACTGTATTTTTCTGTATTATAATGGACTGCATCTCATCACTTGTAACTTAAAGAATCCAAACTGTGGCTAAATGCTGGCATTTGGTAATCTGTACCTGCCATCGTTGCTCAAAGGAGGCCGTTTGTTTGTTTGTGTGGATGTCACTCAATGCTATGAGGTGAGTTAGGAACATGTCTAAAGGACGGGGGGGGGGGGGGGGGTTTGAGAAAAGTAGTGAATTTTGCAAGCATACCGAGCCACACCTTGGCTTTCGTCATGTCTCTCGCAAAACACTGGAATAGTCACAGTCAGGGTTGGAAAGTCTGCAGTGGTCTGCAGCTGAAAGCAGCACAACCCCGTAAAACCATTCCTTTTTCATTTCTACTCTTTACTCATAACTGTTCCCCCCTGCCTCTAGTCTTTGTGCCATGCTAAGCTAACTAGACATTAGCTGTAGCTTCATAATTAACAGACAGATGAGAGTATGGATATTCTCATCTAACTCTGAAATAAAAGCGGAAAAAAAACATGTCAAACGATTCCATTAAAACGGTTACCTGTAGCTGCCATTAACAAGTCTAAAAAGTGTAAATTAAAGTAGCACAACTGTAGTTTATGTCTAACTCTTGCATTATGGCAGTGTTCTAAAAAGTGCTATTTATATATTCATTAATATCGACACACTTTCTCTACAGTTATCCAAACCCACCCCTGGTTGGAAGACATCAACTGCAAGACAGTAGAAGATGAGCAAGTCGCCCACCCCCAAAGGCACCCCGGTGCAGCGCAGCCCCAGTGATGGGGTCCCTGAGGGCCTCCTGTCCCCTCAGCATTCCACACCCAGCTCCGGACCCCAGCATAAGAAACGCATCTCCAGCCTCCTTCAGAGTCCGGTGAGATGGCTGTTTGTCTCTGTGTGTGTGAATGATTCAGTGTCTTAAGCCTTTTCCCTCTTTCTCCTCTAGATGTGGTTATCTCCTCACATTACAATAAATCTGTTCGCAAATGCCACTTGACAGCTTGAGCTGCAGTCAGTGCTGGACCCCAGTGCTGGAGTGCATGACTATGTGTGCTCCTGCATATAGGAGAGCAACAGTGAGGCTACATGACGCTGATGAAGTTGTGTGAAGTGAAGAGGTGAAAGGACTGATGGAGAGAGGCTGACTCATTAAATGTGTTTACGCGCCCTCGCCCCTGTAGTGTAGGAGTGTGTTCAAAGCCCTCCTGAATTTGTATGTGATTATAGCGTCTTTCAAATCATTCTGATGGCATGACATTTTTCTTTTTAGAAAAATTAGACAATTCAGGGGTCGCCAAAGACAGAAATGTTCAACTCCTACACATTGAGTATTATTACGAAACTGAAATGATTTGTTGTGTGTGTGTTTTAATATATTAATACATGTGTCTGTGTGTGTAGTCATTCAGGGAGGAGCTGGATGTGCTGATCCAGGAACAGATGAAGAAGGGTGGCAGCTCTTCCAACCTATGGGCGCTGAGACAGCTGGCTGATTTCATGGCCTCGCATGGCGCCCCGGCCGCCCTGCCTGTCACCCCTTCTAGTACGTACACAAGACGTTCAAATAAATCTCTTAACATACTGCATTTCCTTTAGCAATACTGACCATTAGTGTTTCATTATTGCCTGAGCAATGCATTTTTAGCAACAAGTTTCCATTGTTAGCCTGGGAGCTCATAGTCGAAGTGTTACACTCTTTTGTTGGGACTGAATGCAAAGTGAATTTTCACCTCTCAGTATTTGCTCACATTTGACAGCTGGATTGTTTTTCAGTAAACTCACCTCTAGTCTCGCATTGCCAGGCCACAGCGCTGTGGAGTAAAGTCTGGCTACATCACAGATACACTCTAGGATAGGAGAGAAAAAAACCCGCTCTGGGTTGCATTTCTTTAAACCAATCACAATCGTCTTGTTTGTTTATGGTGTGTTCAGGGGACAGGCAGCTAGCGGATAGTGAGGAGATGTTTGCTGTATGTGACAAAACATGTTGTAGCCTAAACACGTGACATTGCTTAAGCACCTTTTAAATTAAGTTAACTGTTGACACGATACAGTAACGTGAGCTATTTAAATTAGCTGGATCCATGGTTAAACGTCATTTGCTCTTACCAGTGTATCGCCGTGTGTACTTCGTCCACAGCAATCCCACCAATCGGTCCCAAAACGTCTCAGTTAGAGAGTGACTGCTGCTATCTGATTCTTTGTAAATCTTTACAATCGTTCCCCAAAAGAACCCAGCAGGCCCGCCTTGTTGCACAATTTAAAAGTGTTTTCAAAACTTGCTGTTTTCAGCGTGTAGCTTGCTAGCTCGAAGTTTGTTGTTGTTTCCCGAAGCGAACAGAGTTTGAGAGCGGCAACACACAGAGGATTGAGTTGATTGATGTGCTTCATCCTGAATATGTACTTCCGTTGATGGTGAGCTTACGTCATTGTCAGCCCGTAGGTCTCATGAACCGCAGCTAATAGTTTTAGCACGAGTTCAATTAAACATCATTTTTAAACCAGGTGTTCTCTTGTTAGCCTGAGTCTTCCATTGCTAAACTTGGACCCAATATTAGGCGATCAAGCGTTACTCCAGCTGTTATTTTCAGTATGAGACCGGATGTTGATCATATGAAAAAGCAAAGTAAAGATGTAATTATCTTAAACCCTACTGGCATCCTCACAGCCTCACAATGGGTGCAACTAATAACATGAATTAATGGCTGCATTCCATTTAACCAGGTATTGTTCATACGTTTTTATTTTTTATTTGTAAAGCTTTTTATGGATAGGACAGCTGAAGACAGGAAAAGGGGGAAATAGAGGGGGATGACATCACCAAAGGGCTTGCGGGTCAGAACTGGACTGAGCCTTAGTACATGGGGCGCACGCTCAACCAGGTGAGCTACCAGGGCGCCCCGTATTGTGCATACTTGTTCACTGGCACACCTTAAGGGTAGAAACACTGGCTGGGAGGAGAAATGGTGAATCCCTCATATGTGGCATCATGGGTTTGCTGACCAGAGAAAGACGGGCAGGCTGACTAATAAATAAAAGTGTTTGTATTTTATTTCGTTCTACATAAAACTTCATTCAGAAGCAGCTCCGACAATGATGCACTTTACTTCAACCTAAAATGTCTTCTGTGAGAAAGGCCTATTGCGGTGCTACTATAAGATTATATCAAAGTTATGAAAACAACAAGTACAGTGTATACAGTAACAGTCTGCAAATTATAAATTATGAAAAAATCTGCTATAAAAGTGGGGAGAGTGTGGATGAAAGGCAATTAACTGTTTCATTTAACATAACTTGTCCACAGAGAGAAAACTATCACAATGTACTTTATCCTGGCTCATTAGAACTCTGCTCAGGCTCAGAGCATATTTTTTTTAAATTTTATTTCCCTGATCTAAATATGAGCATTCTAAGATGTTGGGAGAGCAACAAATGTATATGTATGCTGTGAAAATGAAGCTTTGCTTGAGGAAAAAAATACATTTGGTATTGTTTAGTACAAAAGCAAAATATAATTAATTAATTACGATTAATCGCTTGATTGATCCATTCGATTGATCGATTAAGGAAAGTGCTTACAATTTGCAACCCTAAAAACAGTAGCTTCAAATGTGAGACTAGTTGAGACTATATCCAAAAACCACCACGTTGACCAAAGATCGTATAGTTACGACAAGATAATCCACTTGCCCGCCTACTCAGTCACCCACCACCCACAATCAATGACGGTGATGATGATCAGACAGAGGAACGAGTCATATCTTTGTTTTACAAGTTTATTTTAACCTAAATGGTAGATATGGCAATGCTCAGGCTGAAGTTCGGCAGAGCCATGCTGGGGATGATATGAGCTCACCAAAGTCCTTGCACTCATAATCTATTTTTTTTTTTTTTTGCTCTATCAGTGTCACCTTTATGTTGAAATGTGTACCTTGAAAAGAATTAACCACTCTTTAGTCTCGCATTGCCAGACCCACCTCCACAGCGCTGTGAAGGAGGGTCTGGCTAGTCCACACAGCATTCCGGGATGGTGCTCTGGTTTATTGGCATTTCTTTAAACCAATCACAATTGTCTTGGGCGGTGCTTAGCTCCGGACGGAGCCACGGTACCGCTGCAAAAAAGAGAGAAGAAAGAGAGAAAAGAGAGATCTGAGGAGCAGTTAACCATAGTCCTCATAAGTCAGCCGGAGTTTAAAATTACAACACATAGGAAGCGTAAGGTAACCGAAAAGAGTGACATCCGGCAGACTTTCTGGCAGCACCGGAGCAATCCCGGAAGTGGAACGTCGTGGATATAGACTAGCCTTTTGTGTCTGCAGACCATCATCTTCACTGCTCTCTCTCTCTCTCTCTCTCTCTCTCTCTCTCTCTCTCTCTCTCTCTCTCTCTCTCTCTCTCTCTCTCTCTCTCTCTCTCTCTCTCTCTCTCTCTCTCTCTCTCTCTCTCTCTCTCTCTCTCTCTCTCCCTCCCTCCCCCCTTTTCTCCACAGACATGATGATGGTGACTCCCATCAATGACCTGCAGGGCTGGGAGCCTGGCAGCATGGTGAAGGGGGAGAGGTTGATGCGCTGCAAACTGGCTAGTGTCCATCGCCTGTTTGACCTGTACGGCTGGGCCCAGATCAGCCGCACCTGTCTCACGGTTAGTCCCACTACCTTATCACATATCACTCCTGACTTAATCTTTTTTTTTCCCCCTTTTGTTGTGAGGCAGAACACATACCTACTGAACAGACTTCATCACATCAGTGGTAGGTTCAGTTTGACTGGCTGTTGGTGGTCAGAGCCCACCATAAGACCAGCTTTGGTCTTCTGCGGGAGTCTAGCTCATATCTGGAATCAGGCTGGTTTGGAGAACTAGATACATATACATATATATATATATATATATATATATATATATATATATATATATATATATATATATATATATATATATATATATATATATATATATATATATATGTATGTATATGTGTGTATGTGTGTATATATATATATATATATATATATATATATATATATATATATATATATATATATATATATATATATATATGTATATATATGTATATGGTGTGCAAAAAAGGAAGATGGTTTGTTACACAGAAGAAGCCGTCATTGAAAACTGAATGGAAAAAGGCTGGCAGTTTAAAAAAAAATACCTCTCAGGTGATTGGATGAACCATCTGTCTGCCATTGTTGTTTTGACCAAACAGCCACGGCTGTCACACACACCTACACCACGGCCGCAGCTCCCAGGAGCTCCTCACCGGACGCTGATTGGTTCGGTTAGATGGTAGTTCAGACACAAACGCGTTACTTAAAACAAAGATTCTCTATAACTAACAGATGGTATGAAATGGTGCACACTTCCTGTCTCCTTAAATGGGCGTGGACCTCCTTTTGAAAGTGTAGCGAACGTCGTGTGGATGGATGAAAAGTTATATAAAAACATAACAGAAACTAGTTTTGTTAGGGCGTTCACGAATGTTAGTTGACGTTGTGATACCAGATCTCGTGAGAGTTTGTTCCTGAGACAGAAACAGGTCTCGAAACAAAGTTAATTTTGTCCTGATTGTCTGTCTGAAAAATGCCATTTGAGTGTCAGAATTAGAGCTGGGCGATATGGAGAAAATCAAATATCACAATATTTTTGACCCAATACATCGATGTCGATATTGTTGATGGCAATTTTTGTAGGGTTGACAATTGGTGCTTTCACAAAATATTTACACAATGAGAGTTCTGATAAATAATGCGGATACAATGACTAAGTGGGTAAAGGCAAAATAATAAACCGCTAGTAAGTCTGGTAAGTTCAGAAAATTACATCACTTTACTGTAATGCAGCCTCTAAAACCAGACACTTAGAATTGAAGACAATATCCAGCCTCATACAGTATATTGATGTTGATATAATATCGATATATTGCCCAGCCCTAGTCAGAATTTTTATGAACTGTGAAAAATTGCTCCAGCATTTACTTTGGTGAATATAAGCTTCACTTCTCCCATTGGAATCAATATACTCAGGACCAGGCGCTAGTCTCCTAAAGAGGCGTGGCAGTGGAGAAAGCAACCTGACACAGAAACAGGAAGTTACTCTGAGTTGGGGCGTCTCGGTGCTAAACCGTCTCTGCTGGAAGCCTGACAAGATGGATTTTTGTTATGTAAATGGACTGTATTTATATAGCGCTTTTCTAGTCGTAACGACTACTCAAAGCGCTTTAACATAGTACAGGAACCATTCACACACATTGTGGCCGAGGCTGCCGTACAAGGTGCCACCTGCTCATCAGATAAACATTCACAAACATGTACACAGCATGCGCAGCATACCCCAACGGGGTTCAGTGTCTTGCCCAAGGACACTTCCACATGGGACTGCAGGGCCGGGGATTGAACCACCAACCTTCTGATTGGCAGGCAACCGCTCTACCGCTGAGCCACAGCCGCCCGTTTTTGTGATATGTGATCCTGCAATTCTCGTGATATTTATTTTTTCAAACAAAATCAGCATAATCAACTACATTTTTTTTTTTGTTTGTTTCCATATAGTTG
The DNA here is from genome assembly GCA_023631565.1 of Gymnocephalus cernua. Classification (NCBI taxonomy): domain Eukaryota; kingdom Metazoa; phylum Chordata; class Actinopteri; order Perciformes; family Percidae; genus Gymnocephalus; species Gymnocephalus cernua. Next base: position 26,135,747 of record CM042425.1, read on the forward strand.
AAGTGCAAATTAAATTACAGCTGAATTTTAGGGGCAGGCTTTTACCACAACCTCATATTATCTTAGATGAGCATATCTTTACTTCCATCAGCTGTCTGTGTTTCCTAATGCTCCTCTTCCTCCCTGACAGCTGCGTGTCAGTAAAGAACAGGAGCACTTCTTGGTGCTTTCAGACGGCCTGGCCTACAGTGAGGTGACTGGATCCAGTCTGGTGAGTCGGGATTAAGGTTACACATACACTCAATGGCCACTTTATTAGGTACACCTGTGCAGGCTAATGCAATCAATACAACAGCTCTGCCTTAGATTCTACCTTTAAGTTTATGATGTTCAGTTTTTGTTGACATTGTCGGTGTACATTTAATTGTACGTTTATTACTGAGGTCATAGTCTCGCATCGCCAGACCTTCCTCCACAGCACTGCGGAGGATGGTCTGGCGAGTCCACACAGCATTCCGGGATGGGAGAAAAACGCGCTCTGGTTTATTGGCATTTCTTTAAACCAATCACAATCGTCTTGGCGCCAAGCGCCGTACGGAGCGACGGTGCCTCTGCAAAACAACCTCGGGAAGGAACTTGTTTTGGTGGAACATGTGTACGTTCAAAGGTTGTTATAGTCGTGCAACAGAAAACTCAGATTGGACAGATAGTCTAGCTAGCTGTCTGGATTTACCCTGCAGAGATCTGAGGAGCAGTTAACCATAGTCCTCATAAATCCACCCGGAGTTTAGAACGGCAACACAGAGATAGCGGAAGGTAACGCACATCCAAAAAGAGTGACCTCCGGCAGAACGAGAGCAATCCCGGAAGTGGAACGTCGTGGATATAGACAACTGAGGTCACAGTTAAAGGTGGTGTTGTATTGAGAGGTGTTTCTCATTTTATGGATTTTATGTGGTTCCCAGGTAAAGGTGAACATCCTGGGTGAGGTGGTGGAGAAGGGCAGCACCAACCTGGGCGTGGACCCAGAGAAGTTCAGCCTGCACTCGGCCATCTACTCCGCCCGGCCAGATGTTCGCTGTCTGCTTCACCTCCACACACCGGCCACGGCTGCGGTGAGTCAGCCTGGGTTCATGCCGCGGGAGCATTAGCATTAGCTCTCAGGTCTGTCCTGTCCAGTTCAGAGGAGACACCTTTACACTTCTGCTGCTCACATCCAGATACACACGGAAGAATGAGGGATTTAGTAATAGCTAGGGCTGTCAATCGATCGGATATATTTAATCGCACATTTATCTGTTCTTAGTGTACTTTAAAACAGATCTTTTTCAAGTGTTTAATGCTCTTCTCAATATGGGAGCGGACAAATATGCTTTATGCTAATGTTGCATACAGTAGTGGCTCTCAGAGCCAATTCATATGTGCAGTCGTCGGATTCAAAATGACTTATTTGAAGCCGACCCTCGTCCTCTACAATGTTAATCGGCCTGCAAGCTGTAGCCACACATTCAGCTCTCGTTGTTGACAGTTTGGTGCTTGTAGAGTTGTCCTGGCGTCTCCGTTCCAAACTATCTAGGGTGGCCTGCCTTTGGCCAGGGGGAGGAGGGGTCTCTGCATCAGCCGTATGCTTGGCCTGCAAGTGGTATTTGAAACTTGACATACTCCGGTAACTCAGTTCACATCGACAGTACATGCAAATAACTTTAGTCTTGTCGAGAGAACCATCTGGAAGGGATTAGAAAGACCCTTTTCTTTATCCATTTCTGCTCAAGCAGCTTTGTTTCTGCTAGCCATCCAAAACATTACCGCTGCATCGTTTCCTGATTTCGCAAACTACGGAGCGGCCCGAGGCCCAAATCACAGAACAAAAAAATGAGTGGTGTTAAAAGGAAATTGCATTAACTTATCACGTTAATTTTACAGCCCTAGTGATTAGGGCTGGGCGATAGGGAGAAAATCGGATATCACGATATTCTTGACCAAATACCTCGATATCAATATTGCGGCGATATTCTAGGGTTGACAATTGGTGCTTTCTTCACACTTAGATTTTAGATAAATAATCATCAGTAATGTGGACATAATGTCTTAGTGGGGAAAAGGCAAATAATAGAACAGCTAGAACAGTCTGGTAAGTTCAGAAAAGTACATCACTTTACTGTAATGCAGCCTTTAAAACCAGTAAAAGACAACACTTATGTCATATCACGATATTACGATATCCAAAATCTAAGACGATATCTAGTCTCAGATCACGATATCGATATAATATTGATATATTGCCCAGCCCTACTAGTGATAACACATTCATACTCGTAAGATAGAATACCATCTAAACTACATATTTTAGAATTTGATATTATTATTTCATAATTGTAGCAGTTGCAGTGTTATCTTGTTCTGTTTGAGTCTGAGAGCACTGTATAACTGTCCAGCATGGACTTTGTGACGTCAACACTGTGAATATGAGCCTGTTGACAGCTAACCATCTCCAGGTTTCAGCAATGAAGTGCGGCCTCCTGCCTCTGTCCCATGAGGCCCTGCTGGTCGGTGACGTGGCTTATTACGACTACAACGGAGTCATGGAGGAAGAGGAGGACAGAGTGGAGCTGCAGAAGAGCCTGGGCCCAACCTGTAAGGTGAGCAGAGCACAAGAACAAAAGACATTTAATCTGATACGTGCGTATCATTGCCTGGTTGAGCAGTTTCCGCTCCTGTGCGTCCCACGTGGGTTGTTCCAGCTTTATGAATGAATTAAGAAAAGACATAAGGTGATGTGGTCCTACACTGGATTAATTATTCAAGCTGATGCTGCTGCTGCTTGCTTGGAGACTAAACTTGGGATGTGGTCTTAGTGTGCCTCTAATATTGTACAGTGACATTTCTTGATAACCGTTGTAAAAATAGAAATAATGAAGATGGTTTTTCATTCCTGTGTAAATGTGGATGTCACGATGTGTAGGTTCTGGTGCTGAGGAATCACGGCATTGTGGCTCTGGGGGAGTCTGTGGAGGAGGCCTTTTACACCATCTACCACATCCAGGCTGCCTGCCAGATCCAGGTAGTTCACACAGTGCTGTCACTGCATGTATGTATGTAGGCGTGTGAGTGGGAGAGTGAGCTGACATACATGCACGATGTAGATGCACCAATTTTACACCTGGGCAGTTGTCCTTCTCGTGGTACCCTTTCAGTGTAATTGAGCCAGCATCTCTGCACTGCAGTGCAATACACTAGAAGAGTGTCGAGTGCCAAAAAGACACTGCAGTAATCCTACAGGACCAACAGGAGAAGCAGTAAGGTCCTTTAAATCTGTAGGCCTAGTGGTTGATGTCAATCAAGTTATATTTTCACCCTTAAGTAAGTGTGCGTGTGTGTGTGTGTGTGTGTGTGTGTATGGCATGTGGTGTGTGTGTAGTAGTAGAAGAACTGTTCTAGAAAGTGAGCTCAGTTACTTTCTTCCTGAATAAGAAAGGGCCTTAGAAAAGCTGCAGCTTGTTCTAAATCTTTTTATTTATTTATTTTTTCCAGGTGTCAGCATTGTGCTGTGCCGGTGGTGAACAGAACCTGATTCTTCTGGACCGGACCATCCATAAACCCAACGTAGCCGGCACCGTGGGCTGGGCTGGCTCCACCTTTGGACCCCTGCACAAGAGCCGCGTGGGGGAGCACGAGTTTGAAGCCCTCATGAGAACCATGGATAACTTGGTAGGTAGTCTGCCAGACCTTCCTCCACAGCGCTGCGGAGGGATGGGAGAAAAACGTGCTCTGGTTTATTGGCATTTCTTTGAACCAATCACAATTGTCTTGGCCGGTGCTAAGCGCCAGAGGGAGCCACGGTGCCTCTGCAAAATAGCCTCGAGAAGGAACTTGTTTTGGTGGAACATGTACATTCAAAAGTTGTTTTAGTCGTGTGCGAGAAAACTCAGATTGGACAGATAGTCTAGCTCGCTGTCTGGATTTACCCTGCAGAGAACTGAGGAGCAGTTAACCATAGTCCTCATGAATCCACGAAGTTAAAATGGCAACACAAAGGAAGCAGAAGGTAACTAAATGAGTTAAATCCGGCGGAATTTCCGTCGACAACGGAGCAATCCCGGAAGTGGAAGGTCGTGGATATAGACTATACTAAACAAAAACATGTCTACAGCCATGATTGAGGACTAATAAATCAATAAAAAAAAATTTTGTTAAAGGGCCACTCCACCGATTTTACAAGTTCAGGCAAAGTTTCTCTGTAACTAAAGATTACACACTGTGCCAATGGTATGAGATGGTACACACTTCCTGTCTCCTAAATGGGCCTGGCGTTGTTTAAAAGTGTAGTGAACGTGTATGTACATCGTGTCGATGGATGAAAAGTTAAATTTTTACATTTTTACATAATTTATTCATATTTTCTTTTTCTAACAGATATTTACAAATAAAAGCAATATTTAGCATTAGGAAAGTTAGTTTTGTTTCAGCGTTAGTTAACGTTATCTTATCTGTTGCCAGATCTCGCGAGAGTTTGGTTCCTGAGACAGAAACGGGTCTCAAACTAATTTAATTTTCTCCTGATTGTCTCAAAAATGCCATTTAAAGTGTCATAATGTTCCGGAGATGTGCGGATTGTGAAAAATGGAGTTGTATGTAATTTCTTCTGTGCATCATGAGGGAGCGTTTTGGAAATAACCCTCATCAGGGGCATCGAGGGCATGGAGCATGGAGTGTGATATTTACCAGACATGTCTATGAAAGAGTCCCATTATGGCAAGTGGAGGATCCAATGTTTTCAGAGCTTGGCCCATAGTAGGGAATACAAGTCAGGATATCTCAGTCTCTGCTGCACTGGTTTATAACATTCTCTTTGTAATGCGTCTCCCAGTTTTGTGGCAGTGCGATAACTAAAATGGGAGATTACCCCTATTTAGATTTGCTTGAATTGAAAGGGTGACACGCTACAAGGTTTTACGTACCTTGATGTGTGTGGGAGGTTTGCTGATTCACACCAGCTGCAGCTCTTTATCTATCCAGCTCGCTGTGGCTGCAGCTTCTTTTACCGCTCCTCCCATGCAATATTATAAACTGATCCACTAACAAAAAGTACCTAAAATGTCCGTAACTTGCTGTGTAAATCTAGCCTGGTCCTACCAGACTCTTGTACATTTCATTTGTACAGAGAGTCTGGCCACTCGCCATTGACAAGTGTTAACTTCCTTGAAAGCGGTTACTCTGTTGAAGTTTAAAACTATTGGATCTGCCCAGAGCCACTCTGGATCTGCCATAACCGATCACTAACGTTTGGTCGTGACGTCGGCTTAGCATCGCTAGCATCCGCCTTGGCGAACTCCTTCACCACTAACGGAGCGAGCTGGAAAATCAAACTTTTCCCGACCCCTGTGGGGAGGAGGGCCACAACATCATGGCCACCAAAGATTGTTCTTGCTCAGGCTTTAACTTCTGGATATTCGGCAGCATTGCCACAATGGACCGAATGGCTTCGCTCGCATCTTTCTCCGCCGCCATTACGGAACGACCACTCAAACTAGTGCACGACCTCAACGTCATCGTTCTCAGCCACTCCCTCTATTCGCTGATTGGACCTGTAAAAATTGGACCTGAGAAAACCCGCGAATATACCGCAAACCCAGACGGAGTTGTCAGTTCACGATTCGTTCCATCTGCACGATTCGTTCTTCGCATGCGCAGAATTGCGTAGCAGAAAACCTGTGCGATTGGTACCACGCATGCGTTAAAAAACACTTGACGGCAACTGGCAGGATATTTTTCTTGACGTCATTGTTGTGTTGTTTATGTTGATAGTTTTACTGGTAATACTTCGTCTTGACCATAGACCATTAATTCATTATTAATATACCTGTCTATGGTCTTGACTAATAACGCAACGAAGTGTGAACGTACAAAAGTGTCCTTTCAAAGACGGACGACAGCTCTTCCAACCACCACTGCTGTATGCGCATGCGAAGAACGGATCGTGCAGATGGAACGGATCGTGTACTGACAGAGTACTGAAGGAAAAGGAAAATTGAGCAGAAGTACGTAGGAGGGCGGAGCCAGGCTAGTGTAAATCCTCTTTTATTGAAAATTGGCAGTTAGATAATTTCACATTCATGTGATATGGAGTTTACCGTATTTACTATAAATACCATTCATGTCAACATCCAAGTCAGAACTAAGACTGAAACTTTTTCTGTAAGCAGAGATATAACCAGCGAGGTGCTTGGATAATATAAAAGATAAACACATATTAAGACGTTGCATCAGCTAAAGCCCTTCCATATATTCCATATTATTCAACCCCCATTTAATGGATATAGTGTTCTATGATCAGTGCACAGTATTTTTAGCCCTCACACACCAACTTTGCAGTCCTAGAACCGCCTTGAGTTGTCTGATGATGTGAATGATCGCCACCATCTCTCCTATATCATTTGAACGCAGCAAAAGCGCCGTGACAAATACTGCTCCATTTCCTGTAGCTGCTCCACAATAAAAGCATAAAAGCCTTCCTGTGGTTTGCCGATGGAAATCTTTTAATGTAAAGCATCAGCGTGAAATGTTCAGCTTGCATCCGCAGTAACTTATCGGCAAATAACCTTAATCGTTGGTCACCTACACAGTCACAGACATCAGTTAAAGGTATGAGTTAAATGATAAGATTCATACTCCTCTCATATCTGCCCATTCAATACAAGGCCAGCCAGCAATCAGTTAGCCTAGCTTAGCATAAAGACTGGAAAACAGGGGGAAACTGATAGCCTGTGGCAAAATACACCTGCCAGCACATCTAATATAGAAACTCACTAATATCTTATATCACATTTGTTTAAAGAGCTCATATTATGCTCATTTCCAGGTTCATAATTGTATTTAGAGGTTGTACCAGAATAGGTTTATGTGGTTTAATTTTCAGAAAACACCAAATTGTAGTTGTACTTCACATTGCTGCAGCTCCTCTTTTCACCCTGTGTGTTGAGCTCTCTGTTTTAGCTACAGAGTGAGGCATCTCACTTCTGTTTCATCTTTGTTGGGAGTCACACATGCGCAGTAGGTACTGCTAGCCAGTCAGAAGCAGAGTATGAGGGCGTGCTACGCTAGCAGCTAGGCGAGCATTATAACGTTCATCTCAGAAGTAAAGGCTGGACTACAACAGAGCTGTTTGGAGCAGTTGGTGAACAGTGTTTTCTGGTGGAGATGGTAAGTCCCTTTGGGGTGGACTTTGGGCTTTTTCACTTTGTAAACCTTTAACGTGCACAAAAAAAGATATATAACACAATAAAGGAAAGGGGAAAAGCCAAAAAGCATAATATGAACACTTTATTTAAAAACACAGTGTCACAGTGACAAAAAGACTCCAGAAAATTACAGCTCCTGGCCAAGATATAGTGCTGGACATAACCACAACTTGTTTTTACACTTCAATTTTTGTAGGGGATTAACAAACGAGAAATTGTGTGAGTGATAGAGGTGCTGGTATGCAGATTTTGTCACCTGCAAGAAAGCCAATAAGTGGATTTCCCAAAATGTTGAACTATTCCTTTGAGTGCAATGACACAAGAGACCATAAAGGTTAGGCTTTGCCCCCAAATCAGGACCAAAATATTGCGAGTCGGTGCTGTTATCCCTAAATCTAATGAGTACAGCGTGACTTGACATGGTGCTGTAAAAGTGTGCTATAACGGACCATAGGGAAGGTGTCTGCTTTCTGCACCATTCTGTCCACCAAAGGGTCTTTTCTTCTGTTGTTTTTCAGGGCTACCGTACAGGCTACGCCTACCGTTTCCCTGTGCTGCTGGAGCGTTCGCGGACGCGGAGGGAGGTGGAGGTGCCCGCAACCGCCACGGCTTTCCACCAGTTTGATGACGACGGAGTCCACCCGGCTCTGAGGCAGCACCCTTTCGCTCAGCGCCAGCAGCAGGAGAGGACTCGGTGGCTCAACACCCCCAACACCTACCAAAAAGTCAACCAGGAACAAGCCAGCCCGGGTCAGCGCACCACTGTGAGGCTCCGGGAATCATTACTTTTGATTTATTGAACAGATCACACTATAGAAGGAATTCAGAAATGGTCTAAAATGAAGTAGCAAACCAGATGTGTGGAATAATTGTGACAGTCCCAACAGCTGTCTGACAATTTAGTGCATTGTCTGCACTAATGTTTCCTGCTCAAACCGGGAGGGAATGGTAAACTGTCTGTAGTGATATGTAGAAATAAAAATTAGAGTTGTTCCGATACCAGATAGAAAAATGCCTCTGATTCTGCCTAAAATGCTGGTATCGTTATCGGCGAGTGCGTGCGTCCACTCACTGATCCAGTACCACTTAATGTAGCCCCGAAAAAAAGTACTTTTAAAGTATGTTATTTATGTGGCCGGGTTAGCTCAGTTGGTAGAGCGGGTGCGCGTATATAGAGGTCTACTCCCCCTCATTCCCCCCCTCTCTCCACTTTCATGCCTTCATCTGTCTTGTGGAAATATAGGCCTAATAATGACCAAAAAATTAAATTGTTTTATTTTGCCTATGACTGTCAAACTAGATTATAAAAGAAAGTTTTATGGCATTTATTCTCTGTATGTTTTAAAAAAGGTTTACCCAGAGCCAGGCCATACAACAAATAAATTATACCAGTCATATCTTATGCATAATAGGGTTTGTATTATACAGCTATTAAAAAATAATATTATGATAATATAAAATAATGTTTTTATGCACTGGTATCAGAGAGGTATTGGGAAGGAAAATGGTATTTGAGCATCTCTAATAAAAATAATATAAAGAAGCCGGAGAGCAGAGGGATCAGAACCAAGAGAGATTAAAGTGAGCTGTTTGGAGGAGGGAGGGAAGAAAAAAAGGCTTGAAGGCTGGTGGTTTAAGATAAAGACAGACACAGAAACAGTAAGAGTAAATTAACTCATCTTTCTGATGATTTGAAAAGAAATTGCTCATATGTGATGTGTGTTCAAGGGTATTTCTGTATCCAAAATCAACACTTTCCCTCTGATTCACTCAGGGGGAGGGGGGGGGGGGGGGGTACACTGCAGTATTAGTTTTTTTTATATCTGTGTACCTTAGAGAAAAGATGAAGCAGAGGTGCAGCGATGAGTCCTTTCGAGACAAAAACAGTATGACACTGGTTACATCCGTGGGAGGAGCTCGGCTCTCCCTTTCTGTTTTCTCT